>VZRI01002332.1:36894-44394 GCA_013397515.1 Upupa epops | reverse complement strand
CACCGCAAAGGGAAGCCGCCGAACGTGTCCGTGTTTGAACCCAAGTCGAGCTCTGAGGATCCCTTTTTTAAACACAAATGCCGGTTTTGTGCCAAGGTCTTTGGAAGCGACAGCGCCCTGCAGATTCACCTCCGCTCGCACACAGGCGAAAGACCTTTCAAATGCAACATCTGCGGCAACCGCTTCTCCACAAAGGGCAACCTGAAAGTTCACTTTCAGAGGCATAAAGAGAAATACCCCCACATCCAGATGAACCCTTACCCTGTTCCAGAATACCTCGATAATGTGCCCACCTGTTCTGGAATCCCCTACGGGATGTCGCTGCCCCCCGAGAAGCCAGTCACTACGTGGTTGGACAGCAAACCCGTTCTACCCACCGTCCCGACTTCCATCGGTCTCCAGCTGCCCCCCACTATAGCGGGGGTGAACAGCTACGGAGATTCTCCAAGTATCACTCCTATGAGCAGGTCACCCCAGAGGCCTTCTCCCGCCTCCAGCGAATGCACTTCTCTGTCCCCGAGCCTCAACACTTCTGAGTCGGGTGCTGCTGCCTCAGCCGAATCCCCGCAGCCCGTCCAGAGCGGCCCATCCCTGGCCAAGGCCGAGCCCGTCGCTCTGCCTCCCACGAGCACGCGCCTGGGGGACCTTTCAACGGGCGGGCAGGTTTCCACAGCTTCCACATCTTCAGCTCCTACCGCCGCCACAGACAGCAGCGTCGCAACGAGCCTCCCCAACCCCGTGCTTCCAGCGGTGTCCGAGCAGTTCAAGGCCAAGTTTCCCTTTGGTGGCCTGCTAGACTCTATGCAAACGTCAGAGACCTCCAAACTGCAGCAGCTGGTGGAGAACATTGATAAGAAGATGACGGACCCCAATCAATGCGTCATTTGTCACCGGGTGCTCAGTTGTCAGAGCGCGCTCAAGATGCATTACAGGACGCACACGGGAGAAAGGCCATTTAAATGCAAAATCTGCGGACGTGCCTTCACTACGAAAGGCAATCTCAAAACGCATTTTGGAGTCCATCGAGCCAAGCCGCCGCTTAGGGTCCAGCACTCGTGTCCCATCTGTCAGAAGAAATTTACCAACGCGGTGGTTCTCCAGCAGCACATCCGTATGCACATGGGCGGGCAGATCCCAAACACGCCGCTGCCAGAGGGCTTCCAGGACGCCATGGACTCCGAGCTGTCCTACGACGAGAAGAACGTTGACACGCTGAGCAACTTCGACGACGACATCGACGAAAACTCTATGGAAGAGGATCCCGAGCTGAAGGACGCGGCGAGTGACTCGTCCAAACCCCTCATCTCCTACTCTGGGTCATGTCCTTCTTCGCCACCTTCTGTGATTTCCAGTATTGCTGCTTTGGAGAATCAGATGAAAATGATTGATTCCGTGATGAACTGCCAGCAGCTGACCGGCCTGAAATCCATGGAGAATGGATCAGGGGAGAGTGACCACCTGAGCAACGACTCCTCGTCAGCCGTCGGGGATCTCGAAAGCCAGAGCGCAGGCAGCCCTGCGATGTCAGAGTCTTCTTCCTCCATGCAAGCGTTGTCTCCTGTAAATAGCAATAGCGAAAGCTTCAGATCAAAGTCCCCAGGCCTCAGTAACCAGGAAGAGCCCCAAGAAATACAATTAAAGACAGAAAAACCAGACACTCCGCCGCCCGCCGCTGAAAACGGAGGCGCGCTAGATCTGACATCCACCAACCCGGGAAGACCGGTCATCAAAGAGGAGGCTCCTTTTAGCCTGCTGTTCCTGAACAGAGAACGTGGTAAGTTTAAAAGTACTGTTTGTAATATCTGTGGCAAGCCTTTTGCTTGTAAGAGTGCATTGGAAATTCACTACCGCAGCCACACTAAAGAGCGGCCATTTGTCTGTCCAGTCTGCAGTCGTGGCTGTTCCACTATGGGTAATTTAAAACAGCACTTACTGACGCACAAATTAAAAGAGCTGCCTTCTCAGTTATTTGAACCCAACTTTACTCTAGGTCCCAGCCAAAGTACTCCTAGCCTGGTCACCAGTACAGCACCTACCATGATCAAAATGGAAGTGAATGGTCACAGCAAGCCGATCTCTTTGGGTGAGGTTCCCTCGCTTCCAGCTGGAATCCAGGTTCCTGCTGCACCACAGACAGTGATGAGTCCAGGGATCACCCCTATGCTGGCACCCCCCCCTCGCCGGACTCCCAAGCAGCACAACTGTCAGTCGTGCGGGAAGACCTTCTCCTCAGCAAGTGCTCTGCAGATACACGAGCGCACCCATACCGGTGAAAAACCGTTTGGTTGCACAATCTGTGGTAGAGCTTTTACCACAAAGGGGAATCTTAAGGTAAGAGGCCAAATACAACTGTAAAGGCTTGGGGGGGGTGAAGGCACTGTGCTTGAACTCGGCAGGTGTGGGTGCTCAGTGTTCGTCCCTAAGGCAGGAGAGAAGGGAGCTCCAAGGAAACGCTTGCTGTCTCGTGGTGGCGGTTACTGTGCTTCCACCGTGTTGAAAACAGGGGCTGGGAAGTGGCTGTGCAGTGATGCGAACCTAAACTCTGCTCCTGGGTGTCCGTGCACACGCGTCGTGGCTCTCCCGACAGGCAGGGTGGCACGCGCGGTCAGCTGATGGACGCGTGCTGGCAGTTCTTGTGGACCATCGGTGCAAAAGAACCCCGCTGTAAACCAGAAGCACGGGGCTTATTCGGCTCGTTGGGTGCCCCTCAGATTCCCCTTGTCTACTCTGCTTTGCAGACTAGAAGGCCGTTCCCCGCTGACGTACACAGTGGGTTACCACTGATGCCTCCTGCTCCCGCCGTCGGGTTAACCGTCGGCCTGGGGAGAGGCTCTGTAAATGTCCTTTTCTGAGAGATTAAATTAACAAGACCGTCAGTGCCTCTGGCACGAGAGCGAGTGCTGTGGAAGCACACAGGACGTGCACGGGAACCCAACCTTAAACCAAGCAAGGGGGTAACCCCAACCCGTCTCCTAGCAAAGGTACACCCTTGTTAAGCGTCGGCACGCGAGGACTCGCAGCGTGCGTGGGCCGTTGCCTCACCTGAGAGGACGTGCGGCCTTTGTTCTCGTGGCGCTGCATTTGTTTTCACTGAGAAGCAACAGACGTGCGTTGAGAAATTACTGCAGAGCTGGGTTTCCTCTGCACGGGTTGTCCGAGCCTTAGAGCTGTGTCTGGACCGGAGTGAATTTGCTCTCGCTGAGAACGAAAAGGCCTTTGAAAAGCGAGAGCCCATGCTGTAGGGGGAACAGCGTGGCAGGGCAGCCACCTCAGCAGAACCCGCTAACCGGGGGGGTGCTTCTTGTCCCCGTTTGCTCCGCAGGTTCACATGGGAACTCACATGTGGAATAACGCTCCGGCACGCCGCGGCCGCCGCCTCTCCGTGGAGAACCCCATGGCGCTGCTGGGAGGCGACGCGCTCAAGTTCTCTGAGATGTTCCAGAAGGATTTGGCAGCTCGGGCCATGAACGTTGACCCCAACTTTTGGAACCAGTACGCTGCAGCTATCACTAACGGACTTGCTATGAAGAACAATGAGATTTCTGTCATACAGAACGGAGGCATTCCCCAGCTCCCAGTAAGTCTAGGCGGAGGCGCCATCCCGCCTCTGAGTAACCTTACCGGTGGCATGGACAAAGCTCGCACAGGCAGCAGCCCTCCCATTGTCGGTCTGGACAAAACGAGTTCTGAAACGGGAGCCAGTCGTCCATTCACCAGGTTTATTGAGGATAATAAAGAGATTGGCATAAATTAAAAGCATTCGATCCCCGTAAGTGCTGGACCGCTCCTCGACCACCGCCACTTGTCCCGTTCATGTACAGCTTTCGAAGCTAAGCGTTAGTTTCCTGACCTGAACGCATAGGTTCCCCTTAAAAGTCTTTACCCATAGCAGAAATCCCTTAACTTTGTGGCTGCTGAAAAGTTGTCTTGCAAGATCTGCATGGTACTTCTTTCAACAGTGAGTTTGACTGTTACTGAAAACTCTGAAACCTTTTAATTTAACAACAACAACAAAACCCACCCCCCCTGACCCCAGACCGATCTTGGGATAACTTCTTTAGGAACAGAAAGAGGCTAGTCTGCGTCCACCGGGCTGCTCACCACACGTCCTGTCAGCGGAGAGCCGGGGATGAGGGGGAGGGCTTCGTGTCACACTCCTTTGCCGGGTTTGTTCCGAGTAGTTAGCAGGCGGGACTGTGTTTTTAGGACTCTTCCTCTTAAAAGAAGTGCTGTAGTACCCCGACGCCGTGTATGATGACAGTACCCTCGTCTGTAGTATTTATAATGTTAAGATAATGCGGGTAACAGACAGTATAACTAGCCCCGAACTGAAACGAAGCGTTTGTACTGCAAACTACATCTGGCTGTGTGATTTTTTTCTTTCCATTTCATTTCTTTTTGGGGTTTTTATTTTTCATGTTACTTTCATTTATGCGTTAAAGCAAGGTCCGTTGGACTCTGAACAAGCGGTTCCTTCCGACGCCGACAACATCGTGACGTTTCCTTGGGAAAGATAGCATGCTTCTCACGTGCGAGTACCTGTCCGTAACCGATCTCTTCCTTCCTTTTTTATCGTTTGTTCGGTTTTTTGGGGTTTGTTTTTTTTAAAATTTTATTTAAATATTTGTAGCTGCTACGTGGACAGTTGTTCTGTTAAACGAGAAAAGAAAAAGAATAATAAAACAAAACGTAGTGTTGGACTTTTAGCTCAATCGATTGGAAAACAAGTTCCAGACAAACCGTAGCACCGTTAACTTATTCACAACGTTCTCAGCGGTTGTGAGCGAGCGACTCCGTGTTCTCGAAGCTGTACAATAAAAAGGGAATGTTTGTATGGTGTGGTTGCAAACTCTTAATTTATGCTCTTGCACTTTTAGGACTTTCTAGTAGAGAGCTTTGTCTGTCATTCGAAAGGAGGTGGCAGCTCTTTTACAAGGAGTGCTTTCACTTGAGGAATGAGGAGGAGAAGCCTGTTGCAGTTTGTTGGTTGAAGGTGAAACGATGAGAGATGTCTAAGAACGAAGCGCAGAGAGCTGTGAGGTCCTTAGGAAATCTGGGGGCTGCTGTTTCTTAGGGGGGGAAGTGATTCATTTCAGTTCCCTGCAAAGCCCACTGAACAGCGTGACCACCCCCGGCAGCATCCCGGTACATTGATCCTAGGGGAGTGATGCTAATATGAGTCTAGGGAGGATGAGGGAGAGCACTGTGTAGGTTTAATCTGCCTGTGATCCGTTGTGTCTCTCGCACAAACCCACCAGAAAGATGTCGACTGCCTAACAGCACGGGAGCAAATCCCCCCCTTCTGGGCAGCGTGAGCAGCAGTAGATGCAGGTAACGTGTGTGAATCCCAGCCGGTGCTGGTTCTCATCCCAGGTTGCTCCGAAGCACAGCGTACTCTCATTAATCAAACAGAGCCCGATGTTGACTGCGTGGTCTAAATTACACCGAGTAGAGAGGAAGGGAAGGGTTCCACTCGTAAAGCTGAGCTGGGGCTCTGAGGAGGCTGGGCTCAATCAAAACTTGAACAGTAGATGTTTTGTGTACTACCTCATTTTTGTGCACTGCGAGCGCGGTGGAGCCGACACCATGAACTCCGTCCAGCAGAACTGCTCGAGGGCTCTGATGGGTAGCTGGGGAGCAGCACGAGGAGTTTTATGCCCCTGAAGAACGAATCAGACAGTGAGGTCTTCTCAGTTGAGACTGAAAAATAGGACAATCTTTCTTAGACAACAGGAACCGTTACTGTAAGAGGATGGACTCGTTCTGCCATCGCGTAATGGAGTGAGAAGAGGTTCTGAGACTTAATGAGTTGTTTGTTTCTATTGGAAACGAACAATGAACTCTGCAGCTCCATTTTCTACCGTGATGAGATAGAGATAAATAGATGTTTCTGTACCTATAGCTAAGCAAAATGATCTAGCAGGAGCACCTCTACCATAGAACACCTTTGCTTTCTGCCCACAGCGTGTTGGTGGGTGGGGGTGTTCCCAAGCGTTGAGTGAAACAGAAAGCAGTCAAGGAGGTGGCCTGACATTGCTGTGTGTCAGCGATGGAATGTTTTTATTCATCCGTGTCCTTTTGGGTGTGACTTTTCTTTCTGTTAGTATTCGGTACCCTGTAGTGTGATCGCTGTTCCCCACAGGATGAGTGTTAACCGCAAAAAAAAAACCCAACCCCAAACAAAAACCCCACAGAAAGAAAGGAAAATCAAAAAAAAAGAGAAGAAAACAGTGGAAAAGGAAAAAAAAGAGCAAGGAAAAAGGATGTAAAGCATTGTAAATAAGATGGTTGATGATGGTACAGTGAGACTGACCCCGTTTTGTATTCAGGGTTAGGTCATTCCTCTCTGCATGGTGAAGAGAGACACTATTTTTATACTGCGATACCATGTAGGGCTAGGAGCCTCCCTGAACCAGCTGGGAATTGTTACCTAGATCCAATATTTTTTATTATTAAATCTTGTTGGCTTGACACCTCTCCTGATTGAAATGGATGTCTTAGTCTAGGTTACTATTTTTGTCATATGGAATTGAATAAAATGCAGGATGTAATATGATTTCCGAATTGCGTCCCTTGATTACTCCCACAGCAGAGCAAGCTGACGAGGCCGGGGTCACTCGCGGTAGATTGGTGTCAATGACTTCTAATCGCCGCCTCTGAAAGTCGCAATAAGGTCGACCCCTTGGATTGAGATGCTATTCTAATAGATAGTAACGGCGCCAAGGGGTAGAATTATTACAAGTCTCTTTTCCAATGAAAATGAACCCTGAGGGTGTCTCTCACAGCAATAGAACAAGGATTAAAATAGCCCAGCGTTTTGGAGGGGGGAAACAGCTTTAGGAAGGACTGCTGTTCCAAGTTAACTGCTTTCTGAGCGTTTAGCGTGCACCGGCTACCCAACCAGCTTCATCTTCCTGTTGTTCCAGTGTCTGCCTCGTGGGCACAACACGGGGCACGGGAACGGGTTGGTGAGGAGCAGTTCCAGTGCTGAAATACAAAATAGCCCCAAATTTGACCCAAATGGCCAGCTGGCATCACCTGGGCTACTCAGCCCAGGGCTGTGTCTCTTCTTCTTTTGAATTCAGTTCCTCACACCCTAATAGGTGACAGAGCATGGCTGAGTGTAACCAACTCCTCTTCAGAGGAAGTATTTACATCCCTAAGATTGGGCAACAAACGCTCTGTGCTTGAGTAACCTTGAAGCTGTTCTAATCCGGTGCCTGCTGCTGCCTTTCAACCAGATAAAAGATTTTAAAGGAGAGAAAAGTCTGTATTAATCATCTTTCCGTGGCCTTGGTGTGAAGACCCTGTTTCATGAGAGCAGCCCAAAGCAGGGATGGGATTCCTCTGGTGACTCAGCCACAACAGTAGGTTGGTGCTGTTGCTGCTGCATGCACAGCCCCGAGTCTTGCTGAGAGAAAACACCTTGTGCAAGAGAGAAGGAAGGCAAAGGAGCACTTGTAGTTACAGTTCTGTTCAAACTCCTCTGTGTTCCCCTCC
>VZRI01002332.1:9707-36874 GCA_013397515.1 Upupa epops | reverse complement strand
TACCCCCCCCCCCCTAAAATAGAAAAGAATGAAAGCAGGGTGTTTTCGTATTTCCTAATATTTATAGGTTAGAAGACTTGGCATAATCAAACGGGATGCAGAGGCTAGAACACTCAGAGTCAGCTGTGTCACAGATGTCTAAACACAGAGCCACGTGGGAACTCGATGTGCTAGCCAGTAAAAGGGCCCTGTGTGATGTTTTGAGGGGAAGGTTCGTTTACAACAGCCAAACGCCAGCAAGGCTTTCAGTCTCAAAACTTAGATTTTAGCCACGAGCTAGCAGAGAGGATTTAGGACCTAACTGACGGCGACTGCTCTGCCTGGTTTTGGGGGGTATTTTTTCTCTCACGTTTCCTGTCCCTTCAGCAATTTGTTCTTGCTATGTTGGCAAATGCCTTCGGTTTCCTGAGGCTCCTTCTGCGCTGCCCTTGCGTTGCCTTGAGCCGACTCCTCTGCACGCGCTCCTGTCCTTCGCAAGGCACTGCCTTTTCTTCTTTATCCTTTTCCTCTAACTCTGCAGGAGGCTGCTTTTCACAGCCTGTGTAACACTACGTAACGAGCGAGGAAGTCATCAGTGATGGCAGCAGGTAACAGCGTTTGCTGACAGACGTGCTGTCCTCACTCATCCCTCCAGACGAAGGCAGGATGGTAGTGCTGCTGGTGTAGGGCAGGAGAGTCCTGGTCCTAACATCACTGCACCTCCTCTTACCCCACTGAAACACCACGGAGTGCAGCTGCTCCAGGTTGAAGTGGTGTAAGAGGGACTGTTTCCGTGTTGAGGCGTCTTGCTTTCCCTGACCCATCATCACCAGAGCGATGGCTAGTATAGAGTATATTAAGTGTGTCTAGACAAAAGCATTCAGGACTTTATTTTTAAACAGAGGGAGAAGAGAATACTTATATTTTAGTACCTACCACAGGATCCTGGTTTTAAAGGAGGTCCTGTAAGCTGAACTTAAGAAAAAAGGAGATGACTGTGCCCCTTACTATGGAATTCGATGCCGTTGTATGAATAATCCGTCCTTTTTCACATAAAGGAGTGAAAGAACCTGTAACTTTCATGCGTGAAGTGAGAATCTCGCTGTGGCCCTGCGACCCAGGGTAAATGCCTTCCCTTTGCAGCTGTGAAAGGTAGCCACGGGTTTCTGGACAGCCCCGCACTGCCGCGTGTCACAGCAGCAGCTCCAGGCTGTTTGTTTGATGGTTTGAGGGGTTTTTCGGGAGGGAGAGCGCCCCAATCAATTGGCAGAGTGACCAGTGTGAAAGCCAGCAGCTTCGGGCTGTGCCACTGAGGCGCCGTAGGGATGTGGGCAAGTCGCTAATTAGACTCTGACTCTGCTTGAGCATTCCATGCTTGCGGGGCCTCTGGGAATCGGGGAGCGATCTCCCCCTTGCAGAGTCAGCTAGCACCTTGTAGTATTGGGATGAGTTGCCCCATCAGTAGAGATGGGGCGCTACTTTTGTACCTACCTCACAGGGGTGTTGTGAGGAATAGTTTTATGTTTGTACAGTGTTTCAGAGATGGAAAATGCTTGGTATTATTGCTGATTTTAGAGAGTTTACAGTACATGTACTATTATTTATTATTTGTACTCCAGTAGTACCTACAGGCTCCAGTCAGGACTGAGAGGCCTTATCCTAAATGTTGTACTTGGGATGGATCTAAACCTCACTCAGTAACATTTTCCAAGGGAGTTATTCCATTATCACCTCTCTATTTGATGCCTATAGGGTTTAATTCGACTCTTTAGATGTTCAAATTGATTAGACCACAGCGGAGAACTATCTGTTAGCACCGTTTGTTTGGAGCTTGTATTGATTTTCAGAACAAAGTGCACCAATTTTCTATGGATACTCTAGGATCAAATCTTGCTATCAGTGGAATTCTACTGTACTTTTTGCTATTAAAGCTAAACATTAAAATGAATGTGTGTGTATATATTATTATACACCCATCTGTGCTATACCTGTACCTATGACATTCCGTTAGCCGCCTAGGAGTCCTTTCAGACTGTGTGTTGCGTACGTTGCTCAAGTGTTCTCCACCGCCGATGCAGCTAACGCACCATTCAGTGGTGCTGGCGCTCAGTAAAGGCGACAAAACCGGGGATGGTGGCGACAGGCGCCGCGCTGTCGCTACGATTATCTTTCTGAGGGCTTGAGAGGAAAGTTTCTAAGTTGCAAAGGTGTGGAAACCCTTCCCTAAGTCCTACGAGTCTTTACTTGGATTCTGTTGAAACCAACCGTTCTATCAGGCTGAGTCACTCGCTGTATGTAAGGATGTTGAAATAAAGAAATCGTTCCAAAGGTAACGCTTGCTATCGTCTGGATGTTGAACAGCAAAGGATGTCTGTCCCCGACCGGCAAACCATACTGAGCCATTTTTTTGGCAGCTAACAAGTCTCTGGTTTACAGTGCCAAGTTAACCACCGTCTTCGGCAGCTCCTCGTGCGCTGAGTACCGAGCTCAGCTAGGCCTAGTGATACCCTTGTCTTTCCAGTTTGCATCCAGGTTGGTTTGAGGGGTCCTCAGTGATGTCAGTCGCGCTGATTGCCAGACGGGGGGGTTGGACTAGGAGCTTTGCAGAAGTCCCTTCCAACCCCTAGCATTCGGTGACGTCTGTGATGCCATTCCTGCAGAGGTTCCAGGAACGGTGGGTGGATCTAGGCGAAAGGGTTTCTCTTTTCTTCTGGGAATTACTGACGTCTCTCCACCACCCCTATTCTGCTTCCCAGCCAACAGGACTTTCCGGTGTGCCAGCTAGCCCTCACGGCTCAGCCAGATCTCTCACACGCTTGGCTTTTGGGGTGCCACACCACACTCTTCGTATGGGACCTGTAGGTATTCTAACCCAAGGGGCTGGTGGTGGAGGGTCTAAGCGAACACCGGTGGTGAAACACAACAGATTTCCCTAACAGTCACGAGCTCCACATGGATTCATTTCCCTGACATCAACAACAGTGTCTGGGGAAGCTGCACAGAGTGCTCCCAGGTGCAGCTTCTCGTTGGGCTTCTCAGCAGCCCAGGAAAGGTTTATTCTGATCCGCACGCTTAGTTGTTAAAGTGGGGAAACTCTGAAACCAGAAGCACTGGCTGGTCCGTGCTGGTGTGTCAATATTCCACAGGCATCTCCCCCTTATCCCAACCCCGTGGGCTTAGAACACGCTAAAAGGGTTGGCTCTTTGTCCCTAAATCCTGCCTGGGAGTCGTGTAGGACCATGACCTTCAGCCCATGACAAAACTGCCTGGGAAGGTGTTGCTGCCTGACGGGGCAACCTCTGGCCACCTGCCCTGGCCCTGGCCAGTCCAAACAGACAGGCAAAGCCTGCGAGGACAAGCATTGTGCCCTGAGAAATGCATTCTCCATCCTGCCTAGCTGTGCTTGAGAAGTAATCAGAATGAATTCTGCTCCAGACGACTCCTTTAGGCACCTTTCTCAGTTGCCCTCAGGAATCTGACTCTTTTAAGGTGGGCTCACAGCTCACGTCTCATGCTGCAGGGAAGCTGGGCTCCTTTCACCAGTTCTCCTGTGTGAAAAGAGAATCACCCACCCCTTGCAGGTTTTCTGAAGGACTTTTCTTTGGCTTCAGTGAAGCCCAGCAGGACACCTTGTGTATTCGTTATGTTACCTGGCTGTGTTACCTACCCCATTCCCACTCCAGCATAACAATATGGACGTGGCTATTGTGGAGTTATATTTCCTGAGTCCTTGTGTAGACAGAGGAGCCCCTTAAGTAATGAGCTCAATTAGGCTAAGATACACTGTGCAGCAGCAGTTCAATAACAGAAGTCCTGGGAGGCAGGGGGAGAAGAGCCTTGCCGATTGCTAGCGCGCAGCGTGCTGGTTGACAGCGCAAGGCTTCGTGCTGGGGCGTATGTGGCACACGCTGGCCTGCAGCACCTCCCCAGGGCTGAGCTCCTTACTGAGGTTTAATCAAGGGCAAAAAAAAGACAACCCTCTCCCTAAAGCCAAGGTGTGCAAATCAGTCCGGCACCAGGCACCGTGTGGAAGCTCTCTGGGGCTGTTCAATCTTACCCACTACCAGCATCGAAGAAAAACCATTCCTCTGCTGGTTTTGCCTAAAATGATGGCAACAGACAGTTTAATGGAGGCGTTCTGGACACAGGCTGTTTGTTCAGAACCGTCACTGCACAAAGCTACTCTAGGAACCCGAAATGCAGAAGGCTTTGGAGATCTGACGTGGGAATTCTGAGCTGCCTTCCTTCTCCCCGCTGATAAAACATTTCCTTATTTCTTGCATTTTAAATGGGTAAAGATTGCTCACTGTTCTTACAGTTCTGGGTGTCACTCTGTATTCTTCTGGAGGGTAAAGGCATTGCAAAAATGCCTAGAACTCTGCTCCAGCTCTGCCTGCAGTGCAGTCCTGCACTGCTCAGCTCTCACTTCAAGTGCAATCTCCTCTTGAGGAGCCTATTCGTTGCTGATCTCTTAGAGAAAAATCCTTCCAGATTTAAAGCCTCCTTCAAATCCTTCTAATGACTATTCAAATGACAACAAACCCCAGAACCTAGCAACACTCCACTGGCATAGCATGGCACGGGAAGGCTGTTATGCCAATACCTCAGAGTCATGAGCTCTTCAGGGGTCTGTTCTTGTGATAGCAATGGGATTCTGCCTGCTGGAGCACTAAGAACTCTTCTGCAGCTTCGGAGGAGGTGGCTGCCAGTCAAACCTCCTGCCTGCTGCTGGGGTTAAGGTTTCAGAGGCTGAAGGTGTTGATATGGATTTCTTAGCTTTTGTGTTTATGGAGAAAGTTAAAGCACAAAGTTTCACTCAACTGCTTCGAACGAATCACTTTGTTTTCCCTGTCTTGAGTCTCAAACTTCAGCTGATTAAATAAGAGCTGCGAGCAGATTTCAGCTGCTCGAGTCATGCAACAGCTAGGGAATCTGTGCTGAGAGGCTCTTCATGGTCTACAAAGGTGAGAGCTTGCTCACTAGGGTGGGATCCTTGAGCCATGGCACAGAATCAGAGAATCATGGATCGCAGGATCAGAGAGTCACAGGATCACAAGCTGGCCCAGGGAATTGCAAAGGTCATCTCGTCCAACCCCCCTGCAGTAAGTGAGGACATCCTCAGCTGCAGCAGGTTGCCTTAGTGAGCCTCACCACACCTGACAAAGAACAGCAGCAAGAACTTAAGGGAGCCTCAAAAGCAGAGGAAAGCCCCTGCAGCTTCACTGCAAAGCGGGGAAGATGGAGCAGCTCTCCTGAGCACTTCCACTGGACCGGCCCTTGCATTCCTGAGGCAGCAGTAGACTAAAGCTGAAGATCTGATGGTGATTTCAATGGGGGTTGTTCATGTTTTGCTTTTAACAGCTCCAGAAGCTAATCCATTACGGGTAGGTAAGCTTTCCTCAGCTCAGAGGTCATTTTGGCCATTGTTATTCTAACAACTGGCTTTTTCCAGGTGGTTTTGTACCCGGGCAAGTTCACAGCAGCACCTAGTAGTGAAGAAGGAGCACAATGTTTTGCACAATGCAAAACACTGAGAGAAATAACAAACGCCGACCGCATGGCTGGGTGTGTTTGTTTAGACAACAGACCCTGTCCTCTTTAACACTCTAGGGCAGGGGGTTGCTACTCTTTTCTCTCAGAGTTGCACCCTTACAGAGCACACAGCCACTAAAACGACCTCGCAGCCAACAGCTGTTCCTCTGAAACGGAGGTGAGGATGAAGCTGGGGAGGAGGCAGTTTTGCCACAAAGCTGTAGCTGAAACGGAGCCTTGTGCCCTTCTGCTTGTGCACAACCCCAGTTTTCTGAGGCCACCAGCAGCTCCAGCAGATGCTCGCTCATCCAACCAGAACATGAGGTCTGTTTCTGCCCTGCCTTGAGCTCCTGCAACTCTGCAGAGTTTGTGTGAGGTAGGGACAGTAGTAGAGGAGGAGGGTTAACACCTAGGTTAACACCTAGGCTATGTCGTTGTGGGCATGTGAGGTAGTGCAGAGGTGGAAATGAAAGGGATTGTAACTGCCCACCAGCTGACGTTGCCTCTGCATGGGCAGGACTCAAAGACATTTCTTCCACTGGCAGCTTACTGCAGCTACCTGTCTTCAGACAGGTTTCTGACCAGCTCCCCCCAGTTTATACCCCGAGCATGATGTTCTGTGCAGGGAGTATCTCTTTGGGCTTGTTTGAGTTTGCTCTCCAGGCCATCTTCCCTCACAGCTTCTTGTGCTCCTGCTTGCCAGCAGAGCACGGGAATCTAAAGAATCTTTGACTTAGTACAAGCCTCACGACAACTGCAACATCAGCGTGTTGTCAGCGTTGTTCTCAGGCTAAATCAAAAACGCAGCTAGTAGGAGGAAAATTAGCTCTGTCCCAGGCAAAACCAGGACAAATGATGACCTGTGTTTTCCCATGACACCCCTATCTGAACCCAGCTGTGGGGGCTCTGCTTTATCATTTACTCGGGCCGGTTGCAGGGCTGCTCTGCCTGCCTAACGCTCCCGTGCTCCTCACTACACGTGCATTTTCTGCTCTCCTCCCCCTCTGGTTACTGCTTGCGAACCCTGATAACTCCACTTCTGCTGCTTTAATTAAATTTACCTATGGAAAACAAAGCCATGCGATCTGGCAGCCGGCGAGCTCCGAGAGAGACAAGGTGGTCTGTTCCTGAATAAAGTGACGCTTGAGAGGTGCTGTTCTTTATGCAGCATCACGGTCATCAGATAAGGAAGACTCATATGACGCATTGCAAGAATGCTTTGAAGGAAGTGAAATCCGAATCCTTTCCCAACATCACGGCAAGGTGGAAACGCAGCCCTTCGGACGGGGTAAAATTGATTTCTCTTGCCTGTTCGCAGCTGTACAGCTTTGCTCCACGCCCGCCCGCTCCCCTGGCTGTGCATTGTTGTTCTTTCCCTCCTCCTTTCTTCCAAGCCATTCATATTTTATTTATTTGATTTGCCTTCCTGAGCCTCGCTGGGGTTAAAATGATTATTCAGCAGTTGTGCGCTGTTGAATGACCCGGCCTTTTGTTCCGCGCTCCGTGCTGGTGTTGGTGTCCTCCACAGACGCCTCGGACTCAATTATCGCCGATATTGTTAATCTCCGGGCTGCTCCAGATGAATTCCCAAACTGTATAAAGATGACATCGGTCCCTTCTATTCTGAACAGACTAATGCTTTTGACAGAAATCCAGGAAACTTCAGTCTGTGAATGAATAAGGTAGAAAGGACAGGGCACTGAGCGATACCTTTTATCACGCTGCCATTGTAACCTGAGTCTGGTGTAACTCCGCTTAGGAATCTAACTGATATCCTAGCCCAATAAAAAGTATGGCAGTCTTTATTGTATGGAACAAAAATCAGGCTTCTTCATGTGCTCTGCTGGCCCGGAGCTGTCAGAATCCGGGCACAGGAGTGCCAGGGGTTGTGCTCCTTTCTCAGAAATAACTTCAGTGCCTGGGAGCGCAAAGAGCCCCACAGATGTCCCCTGATAAGAGGGAATTTTAATGATAAACCTATCTTGATAGAGGAGGGGGCAAGCTGCGGCACTGCTGAGTTCTCACGGGGAGGCAGGTCTGCTGGAACACAGGCATCCTACCAGCTTGAACCACTGTAAAGCCTGTGGGTTGCTCTTCTGCTTTAGAGGCTCTGTGAAAGGCCTCAACACCCGCTGGGGTACAGGAGCCATCCAAAATGCAAAGAGCAGCACTCATCGGGACCTCGAGGGAGGTGACCACCACTAAACCCTTCAATGCACGCTGATACTTGGTGGCAGGCTGAGGCTCAGGGAACACAGGGAAAAGAGGACTTTTCCACTCGCTCACTCATCTCCTTGTGGATTTTGTACCACAACCCAATGCAAATGTCAATGCTCACGGTCTACCCTCTTCTCCTGCTTTCCTCCTGCTTTTCGAGGAATGGCCTTCCATTCCTCAGCTTCCTCAGAGATTCTTTGATTCTTGCCTACCCGTGGTACCACTGCCCTTCAACCTCGTCTGTCACCTCACTTCCCACCTAAGTCCTGGTAGGGCATTCACGCCTAAGCCCTGCCTTTATAAACGACTGCCTGCCTCTGCTCAGCTCCACTCACACTCTGCTACCCACAAGAAGCTGGGTATCTTTTAGACCAAGCAAGGTTCATTCAGCTGGGTCTTCTGAGTGAACTAGTTGTGACCTCAGCCTGATTAGACGGCTCAGATGGGACTTAGATCCACGGCATGAAGGGGATTATTCAACAGGGAGGATTAGACAGATAATAGTTAAATTGGCAGAGAAGCTAATCCTGTGCCTGTGCAAGGGGGACAACTCAGGCTGTCAAGGGACTTGTCCCTCTCTCTTTGGCACGGTGGCTGCCGGGGTAAGACAGGGAGGGAGGTCTGCGAGGTGAGAGAGATGTGTGACTGCAAGTGGGGTTAGGTGTAGCTCTCTAATGCATCCTGACCTGGCCAAATCAGGATGCAGCATCCACTGGCAGCCTTCACAGCCCTCCTAAAAAGGGAGTGGGCATAACCCATTAGAGAAGGATATAAATCAATCAGGTTTTAGCAGTAAATATATATACACGAATAGATTGGTATGCAATGCAGACAGGACCCACAGGACCTTACAGGAACAGTGGTTTCCTCTGTCTGAAGGAAATTCCCTACCCCACTATACAATGGTCACCTCTCCTGCAAGTAGAAGAACAGCCAGGGATGTTCTGCTCCTCCTTTTTTATGGGGGCGCTGATGATGACATCGACTACACAGAAGAAGGGGGTTTGGCCATAGCTCCTTCAGTCACCCAGAAGTTTCAGCAAGGCAACGTTAGGGTTTGTGTTTGCAAAAAAGGATGGACACCAAATTGTGCGGTGATGCCACCACCCTGGAGGGCAGAGAAGCCATCCAGAGTGACCTTGCTAGGGTTGAGAAGTGGGCTGGTACAAACTGTGTGGAGTTTAAAAGGCCTTTTTCCTGTTTGTTGGAGCCCAGCATCTTTCTGCGAGTGATGTCTGTTCGTGTAGGACAGTCACTCCTGATCTAAAACTGAGGACTGGTCAGGAGCAGCACAGGAGAAAGGGCTCATTATGGGTGGGTAGAGATTCTAAAGGAATTTTGAGTACAACCTCCTTTTTTTTTTAAAGCTTCAGTAAACAAACTGCTGGTTTATGCTTCTTAATAGCAGGAAAATTCTCTCACTCAAAGCTCTGTAGAGTTCAAACTCCTTCCCGGCTGCACTGAAGACTAATAGGCCATTTGCCGTTGTAACTGAACGAGCTTTGGCCTTGCGTGGGATAAGTGACTGCTTCCCTGACCACCAAATATTTATCATGTTATTAACTTCAGACGAATTAAAAGCGACAATTTAAGGAAACGTGAGCCAAACAGATAAGATTAGGGGGGGTTCTGTATTTTTTTTTATCACCTTAATTAGTTAACAGCGTTAAACCAGAAGATGGTCCATGAAGAAGATACCGGTGCTGGAACAGCCAACGCACATTAATCTGGGATTAAATGGATATCTTAAATTTCCTACTTTTAATTGCTGATGCAAGCAGGACTCTTTGCTAGGTGCTGCCTATGGATGCGGGCTCTGCAGACGGTGAGTGTGAGAGCAAAGGCTTGTCCCTGCCTCTGGAGTTTACCAGTCAACGAGTGGGACACAGCCCCTCCAGAGGTAACAGACCATCCTGAGTGAAACTAACTGGAAATTAGGGTAGAGATCGGTGCCTCTCACTCTTGGCTCTGGAGAGAGGGACATGAGGAAGTATGAGGGAAGTTAGAGATGGTATTCATGGCCAGGAAGGTGAAGGCATTCCTGTCCACAGCAAGAACTCACGCTTCTTGTATAAAGACCTGGGGGTAATCAGTGCCGATGCCCAGCGACTGAGCCCGAGGAACGCCAAAGCCTCATTCAAAAGGGGTTGATTGAACCGCATGGGAAAGAGGATTGGGATGATCTTCTGAGGAGACGAAGCAATAATGAAGAGCGGTTCTAAGAAAGCTTTGGGAGGGGAAGGCGTATGAACCAGTGTGCTTAATCCTCACACGAAACGTTGAGGGCATTGCCATGCCGGAATGTGCAGTGGGCTTAGACCCAGAAGGTTTGTTTCACAAGCTGGCTGAAAGAATTATTGATAGAAGCCAATTTAGCTGCCCCAGTTGTGCTGACATCTGCCAGGAGGCTTCTTGCTAAATAAACTTCTACTTCTCCCTTTCTGTGTACTGTGCTGGTGGGTTGTGTAATTGTTTTTGTAATAAACAGGCTCCTTAAAACATCAAGAATTGCTTCTAATCTGAATTACCAAAGTTTCACTCTGGGAATATATATCCAGATTACACTGTGCTGCTGCTGAAGAGGAGACAGATGTTCAGGGCTGTGAAACAGATATTTCAATACATTGGGTTTTTTCTTGTGCAGTTTGCTACTCAGCCAGACTTCGGGTGCAAGGCAATAGGCATGGGGACAGCTTTTAACTCCTGATGGAGCAAGTGTGTTTGCACAGCATAAGGGATGGGAAAGGACCTGGAAAGATCACCCAGTCCAGTCCCCCTGCCACAGCAGGGTCACCCAGACCCAGTGGCACAGGAACACAGCCAGGCGGGGCTGGAACGTCTGCAGAGAAGGAGACTCCACAACCCCCCAGGGCAGCCTGGTCCAGTGCTCTGTTACCCTCACTGTGAAGAACTTCCTTCTCATGAGGTCTCACCAAGGCAGAGTAGAAGGGCAGAACCCCCTCTCTCGCTCTGCTGGCCACGCTTCTGATGCAGCCCAGGATGTGACTGACCTTCTGGGCTGCAAGTGCAGGCTGCCTGCTCCCGGCCAGCTTCCTGCATGTGCTGAGTGGGGGAATAATCATACTGCACCCATTGGTCTTTTAGGACAGATCTGCTTCTCAAAGAGGATTTAAAACCTCCTGCTCTTTGGAGATGGCAAAAGCCTTCCTGGTGGTGGGCAGGCACGAGGCATCCTCAGAAAGTGAGGGAGGGCTGGGCCCTTAGCAACTGCCATTGCAACCCACCAGTGGGAAGGGTTAAGATTCCCATGAAGTTCTAAATCCCTGGTGATAACACAGAGCATTTATTCCAACAGCACTTTCTGGCCTGCAGATCTGAGGAGATATTGCAGGACCTGTGTGATACAGAGACACTGTCAACCCTCTTAGAGATGCTCGTGTCGTTTCATAGGGTGAAACTTGTGTTGTAGCCTAGTAATAAGGAGTGACCGACTGATAGGCTTTGCACTGTAATGAAATTATGGTAATGATATCATGTCACCTCTTGTTTGTCTACCCCGCAAACAGACCTCGTGTCTCCATAGCTGGGTTTTTGATGCCTCGCCTGCAAATCCTTCCAGCTGATTGTCTTTTCGCTCAGTTTCATGAGAAGCGCTGACAGACAGGAAGCAAGATAAAAACTGAAGGGTGACTATTGATTTATAGGACCATATGATAAATGTTTTCTAGAATGTGCCTTCTATTCCATCTCTTAATACTTCCTAAACCGCTCTGGGTTTGTGGCTGTTAGGTTTATTTTCTCTTTTAACTTACGGCTGCACATTGAGCAGATGGCTTCATTGGAGCCACACACAATGCTGTCTAGGTCTTTTTCCTGAATGCTTACAGTTAATTTAGAACAGCCTAAAACTCCCACTGAAGTCAGTGGGGAAAATTAATAAGAACTGCTGAGGAAGGCCCAGAGGCTGGCAGGATACTGCAAGCTAACAGTCTTCAGGGTGACTTGGGGCAAAGAAATGAAGGCAGATATCTTTGTGGAGATGCAAACTGATTAAAGCGGTAAAACTGGTGCTGTGAGAGGCAGCTCTTTATCTATTGGAAAATAAATGATGGAATTAGAGTATTAAACATTCTAATCAGACCATAGCTTTATCCTCTTCCTCATTCCACAGCCCAGAAGGACTCTGGATGGAATTTTGACAGACTGATAGTTCAGCCTCCAGAACATGGAGCCACTGGTGCTGAGACCAAGAATCACAGCTTTCTTTAGGTGACTGAATGGCACCAGGATCCACTCTAGGTACTCAGCTCTTCCCCTGGGTTTAACAGAAGCGTCACTGAGGGCAATGACTCCACACAGCCCAATGAAAAGGAATGAAACAGAGACCGGAGTAACAAGCACGTCCGTGAATAGGGCTGTTGTCATTTCTTGTCTCCTCCTTCTCCAGCTAATCCCGTGGGCAGCGGCATAGGACTTGCTTTACTTCAATATGGACATACAGGGTGTAAACAGCTGCATCTCAGCTCAGTCTCTTGACTCTAGGAGCAGGAAACAGACATCAGCTGGGTATCTGACATCTGGCACCTGCATGTTCTTGACTCTGTACTACAATGTACTGACAATATATGCCTCTGCAGTCTTGTCCTGAGTCAGGAAGAGCTCAACAGCGAGTTAGGAGCCCTAGGCACACACACACACCTACTGATGGCACACGTGGCCGAAACCCCAGTAAGGTGTCAGCAGCATTTCAGTAGCTCCTGAAGTCCTCATGGGAACTCTCTTCAGAATCCGATTAGAGTGCACAGAATCCTTTATTAAACTCTATTTTTATTATTATCGTGTCTGCTGTTTGGGCTCTCCGTTTCATTTCCCTCCTAAAGAACTATTCATTCCTGTAACGCTTTCTCATGGAAATATAAATCTATTCAACAGTGATAACTGGAATTTGCATGAACTTCACATTTTGTTCAAGTAATCTAACCTAGGCAGTTAAACTCCCGCTTCTGTTTATGACTGCGGCTTTCATTGTGCAGGTACCAACCGCAGCTGTTTGTTGGGAATAATTTGGCATTGCAAAAAAAACTAAAGTCCTATTCTCCTTCTAACTACCTCCCAAGTAATTCATGCAGATCGCTCTACCAACAGCTAGGCTGGAGCCCATCCTTTTCTTAAAACCCATTAGGTAATTGAAGGAATCCATGCTCCCTTCGTGACTCTCGCGTGCGTTGATCAGGGATTTGACAGCGATGTTTTTCTAGTGTGTATTTTCACAGCCAGTTTCGCTCGGTTATCCCTGCTCTGGGCATTTTTTGGTCAAAATATTTTTGTTTAGAGTAACAAGGTATTACAGGAAAAATAGAGGGTCCCACGGCCACTCGCTGAAGGCCAGCAAAGAGAACGTCTGGGAGGTTCCTAAAGACTTCTTGTGTGTAGGAGCCGCTCCTTGTCCTGTAACTAGGGTGATTTTCTCAGGAAAATTAAAATGAGGCTACTTTTAAGGAGGAAGATTGATTCCTGTTGGTTTCTTGCATGGAGATCGGTATCTAAGGAAAGCTCTTGCAAAATCTTACTCAAGCTGAGGGTTCGTTGTAGTTTGAGAAGTTGCCCGATTCGCAGGCGTTGGGTTTTGTGCTTTCATGCTGAAAGGGCATTTTGTTTTGAAACCAGAGCTAGTTTTCCTATCAGACCCCTGTGGCAGTGACCCGGTGAGAGAGAGACAGAGAAGTCCTGAGGTAGCTTCTGAGGCTCCTACTGCTTGGCCAGTAGTTTTGTGCTAACAAAAGCAGCTGTGACCGACCTCTTAAACCTCTGGCAAACAGAAAGAGACCGGGGTTTTGAAGTGTCTGTCCCTGCGTCTGAGATGCTGTTGTGGCCTTGAAAGATCATGACTAGGATCTGCTTGTCATAGTCATGTGAAGAATCCCCGAAAGCAAGAGGTGAGAGAAGTCAAAACATGGTCTGATGTGTGGAAGTGACAGTCAGTGTTGTATTCTTAAAACCAGAGACATTTGCAGCGTCTTTGCCTTCAACAGTATGCCCAAGCTAACACAGAATGGTTGAGGCTGGAAAAGCCCTCTCCAGGGCTTAGCTTCAGCCCAACTGACTGCTCCCTCTTCTTTACCTGAAACTCCTAAGTCTACCTTGAGGCTCTAGCTGTTTGTTTTACCTGTGGTGTTAATTAAGCCTAGCTTAACTTCAAATGTCTGCTGAATGAAAATGACAAGTTAAGTCAGGGAACAGTTTCAAGAGGATTTATCTCATGATCCTCTACCATCATTATCAGCTTTTTGGAGCTACGACCTGCTGAGAAAGGTACTCAAATCTTTGGAGGCTCGGGTGGCTGCCTGTTTAATGCTGTTGGTTAGTAGCTCAGTTTTCTGGACTCTGCTTCCTGACAGCTCCTCCAGCTCAGGTACTCCCTGCTCTGTGCTGCTGATGCTCACGCTGAGCAGGCAATTGTTGTTGAGTACCTGCCAATTCCTGATTCTGGGGAATTTTTCCTCTCTTTTTGCTGTTAACTGTCTTGCTCTCTATCAAAATGTTCTCGTTTGCTATCAAATCATCTCATTTTTGGCCAGAACCTCTGTGGTTCCTGCCTGGCAATTTCCAAGGCTGCAGAAAGCTGCCAAGGGGGTCATTAGCACAAATCCATAAACATCTGTTCTGGAAGGATGGTTCTGCCAAGGACAGTGTAATTGTGAAGGAAGTAGAGCTGCCCCAAAGGAGTCAAGGAGAGCAGCACTTCTTCTGTAAGTGAAATTGGGCTCTGCTGGGAACAAGAACCTTTCCCTCTGGGCTCACATTGATGGGTCAGCAGCCTGGTGCCTGAGCAGTCTGCTGGAAAGCGGAGCTGAAGTGGGAGGGATTTGCTTCTGGAAGAAGATGGGAACACAATAACCCTTCTGCACAATGCTGAAGTAAGAACAAGAGCTGGAAAGAGCAGTTCAGGGGCAGAAGCACAGGGAACATAAAACCCTTCAGGTAAGAGAAGCCCTTTGACATCTTCCAGCCCAACCATTAACCCAGCTGTCTCAAGTCCACTGCTAAACCCTGTCCCTAAGGAGGAAGGACAGCAACCCATCCGCATAACCTGGGAGGTTAGACCTGGAGCATCAGAGGAATGAAAAGCTGTGGAGAACCTAACAGAGTCGCCTGGCATTAGCTGAGCCAAGTTCTAAGCAAAATTACCCTGAGTTCAGTGTAGCTACACGACATCACACACTGTCTAGAGCTGCATTAAGGCTGAGTGACTTTGGAGGTCAAACTACGCTGCTGTTTCTGTTTTGCTGAACTGGATTAAAGAGAAATGCTGAGCTTTGGGCCCTGGGGTTGGTTTGTTTAGGACTTTGTGCAACTTAAAAAGGCAGTTCGTGATGATCTTCTTTTTCAGACAAGCCTAAAAGGATCCTGCTCCTGCAAATGCGGTGTTTATGAGGAGTTAGTAAAAGCAAGAGCCTGAGAAGCCCAGGAACACCTGTAGTGCTTGCCTTGGAGCATGTGCTACACCCTGCACGACACTAACCATCTAGAGGACTGCTGTACCGCAGCACACGCAGCGACACCCCGTAGCGTGGTCGCTCCCGCTCTTTATACAACCTAGAAAACACAGAGGCTCGAGGGGGAGATGATCACAGAATATAAATACTTTCTGGTAGAATAAGGAGCAATGGCCTGAAACTAAGAGAGGAAGCATTTTGCTTTGCTATTAGAAAAATGGCCTTAATGGGAAGAGCAATTGGGCAAAGGAGCAAACTGCAGACAGAGAAGATCAAGGAACTGCTGCTGTTTTCCAGACTGCATGAGGTTGAGAATAATCACAGGGTTTAGCAGTGGGTTTGGCAGAGTTAGGTTAATGGTTGGACTTGATGATTTTAAAGATCTTTTCAACCTAAACAGTCCTGTGAAAAGCCAACACTCCCGGCAGAAGTTCACTGCAAGTGTTTCATGCTTCTAAAGGGTAGAATCCTCTTTTTAATAAGAGGCATTTAATACACAGCTCTGGCAATGCCTCACCAGAAGGAACAGATACCTGAGGTGTTCCTCGGTTACCACTTCGGGACAACGCCTGCAGCAATGCTAGGAACTACGAACGGCACTAACTGGGTGAGCAGAGTCAGCTGTGACAGGAGTGTTGTGCTCTGCAGTACCCAAATCCTGTGCAGCCTCGCTATTCAGATTCTGCTCCGTCCTGCTGGATACTCAGAGGAGTGGCCACATGGTAAAGGAAAGACTGTATGTGTTGTAGCACCAAAGACTGTGTTCAACATCGGTGTCTTTTAAGGAAGACTTGTAATGTTAGTAGGCTTTCTCCTCTTTGTATCACAGAATCACTGAGGCTGGAAAGACCTCTGAGCTCATCCAGACCGTGACCTAATGTCACCACAATAAGCGACCAGGGCACCAATTGCCAGGTCCAGTCTTTTCTTGAACATCTCCAGGGATGGGGACTCCACCATTCCAATGTCTGATCACTCTTTCCATGGGGAAGGGCTTCCTAATATCCAACACAACCCACCCATGGTGCAGCTTCAGGCCCTGTCATCTAGTCCTGTCACTAGTGGACTAGGAGAAGAGTCCCAGCTCCTGGGCGAACTACCCTTCAGGTAGTTATAGAGCATGATAAGGCCCCCCCTGAGTCTCCCCTTCTTCAGGCCAAGCACCCTCCAGCTCCCTCAGCCTCTCCTCATTAGCCTTGCCCTCCAGTCCCTTCCCCAGCCTTGTTGCTTCTCTGGACCCGCTCTAGCCCCTCCATCTCTTTTTTGAAGTGAGGGGCCCACAGCTGCTCCCAGGACTCAAGGTGAGGCCTCTGCAGTGCCCAGTACAGGGAGAGAACTATGTCCCTAGGTTTTCTGGCCACACTATTGCTGACCCAAGGCAGGATGTCCAACACAACCCACCCATGGTGGGCACCCTGCTTGCTCCTGTTCAGCCAGCTGTTGACCAGTACTGCTGGGTCCCTCTCCACCAGGCCACTCTCCAGCCACTCATCCACTCATGCAGCTCACTGCTGTCTGCACATGGCTTTATAGGGAGTCAGGGTGCCATCACACACTGACGTTGCGCTACAACAGCAGTCGTAACAAAAACTTCCACAGCTTTCCTCACAGGATGATTTGATACCAGAGAACTAATTGAGTTACTGGAAACAGACAGCTAAGAATAATATTCAGCGCAAGACGCTGCAGAAATAAAACCCTCATCTCACGCTCTTGCTTTGCTTCTGATTTTTAATAGCAGACAACATCTGGAATAAGAAAACATTATCTAGATTCATGAAATATTGGGAAAGATGCACAGCAAAGCCTTTTACTAGAGGAAATAAGGAATGCCCGCGGAAATATTTTCGAGTTATGAGAGAAGAGGATTTGTTATCGTTCTTAGCTGCTATTATTAAAATTGAATCCATCTTTGCACAAACTCTGAGTCAAAAATAAATAAGCACTGACTGCGATAAATAATGTGGAGGCTGATTGAATAGAACAGCTGATAATGGGTTTGGAGTGCTTCAAAGCTTCACAAGATGCGGTGGTTTAAAGAGATTGTTAGTCAAATAAGTACACGTCATGATATCCTTTACAAAGGGCTCGCGTCTCTACCGGCAATTCATTTCTATCATGGGCAAGAACGATGGCAAAACATCTACGGAAGGTAATAACCTGCTGTTCTGCTTTAGAAGCTACGAGGAGTCTGTGAGGCTGGGTGTTTTCTACAGAAAAGTTTAACGTTTGGGTTTGAAAAGTTGGAAAGGAAAGTGGCTGCCCCCCAACTGCCTCCTCTTCTCCCATCTCTGCCACCCTCTTGCTCTCTATGTCTTGGTGCCTGTTGGAGCCACATCACTGCCCTTGAGCGAGAATGTTACTGCTTCAAGGATGTTATTGCTTCTCAAGCTGAAGAAAACTTATGGCAGGTGGGAAGATTCGCCTGGGAGAGATTGGGAGAATCTTGAACCCTGAAGATTTATGAGACTGAAGTCGGACAACCCTCCTGATTTGAGAGAGGAGCTACAGTGAAGACAATAGAGAGGAGCTACAGTGAAGACAATAAAGAAGAGAGAAGCTACAGTGAAGATAATGATGCTTTGGGCATTTTCTCTCTCAGTTCAGTGTGGGAGCGGTGTGACCAAACTTTGTCTGTCTGTATCTACGTCTTGTGGGGTTGGTTTCTTCTGATGTGTGGTGGGGGGACTGAATTAAAACGTCCTGAGGCCTTTCTTCTCCAAATGGAGTCAGTTGTTTCATTGCCTGCAGACTGGCAAGTGGCTTTGTTAAACCCTTCCTCTGTGTCTGATGCTTTAGGTGGGAGCTCTTGGTTGAAATGTAGTTGGAGTCTCTGAGCCACGACACTGGTGGGATCCAGATAAGGACCCACAATGCTTCTCCACTGCTACAGTCTCCACAGCTGCAAAGGTAGCTCTTGAGCTCAGAGTGTGTTTTGTCAAGACTGAGGTTCCACCACAGATGTGACAGCATCTTGGGTTTGATTCTGTCTTCCTGACTAAGCATCCTTACTCCTCACACATAAAGCTCAGTCAACTTCACAAGCGCATACAGGAGATGGGTGAAAGCAATTTCCAGCCCAGTTCCTGGAGGAAGGAGGAATCCTGCACAGCTCATACGAGAGACTAGGTGAGAGCAGGTTTGAGAACAGAGCAAACAGATCCACAAGCTGTGCAAACCAAACCCCAGGTCTGCAGGACAGGTTTTGCGGGTAAAGAAGTCACAGTCTAGCTAATATCTGCCTTAACTCTTGAACGTGAACAACAAATACTGCTCGTACTGAAATGCTGGGCATAGTCCATCAGCGATATGGGCTGAATCCTGTGACCTCTGGCTGGCCTGTGTAAAAGGGCCTGTCCTGGCTGCTCATCTGGGGAGGGTGGAAGTGTGTAACTGTGCTCTGCAGAGCTGTGCACAGCCCAAAGGAGGGTTATGACAGCATAAACCCTAAGAACAATACCCATTCAAATAAAACACCCAGTGGCTTCAGTACAGCAGGACTGCAACTGCATATGGACAGAGTCCACAGCGGCTCCAGTTCATTCACGGGGAAAATATAAGAAGGATAGAGGCAAATGCCTGCAGTATAGTGATGCTCTGCAGCCACTAATAGAGCAGTAGTACAGAATTCAGCACTGCAAAGCTGTTTCCTGCCCCCTGGGACCCACGCACTGGATAATCACTGATTGCCAGATCTGTGCAGCACCATGATGAGGCTGGTGCTTTGGGGCTGTTTCTGTGCTGAACTGCATTACAAAAGAACAAGGTGGGGATTTTTTTTTGGTCACGTAGAGCAATTTTTACTTGTCATGTGGCTTCAGAGGAGTAAGCTTCAGGCTAGCAAGGCTACATGGCTGTGCTAGCAAGGCTACATGGCTGTGCTTATTATTGCTATCATAATAAAACCTGACTTTTGCCTGTTTGTGGGTTGGTTGTTTTTTTTTCTTTACTTGGGGAGGGGTAGAAAATCTACTCTTAGAAAAAGAAAACCTTAGCTTATAGGAGTGTGAGATGTTTGCTCATCATGGGAGAAAACTGCCACTAACATCGTAAAGGTTTTCCTGACAGCATAAAATTGTTTAAAAATGATAAAAAATGCGAATGGAGAAACTGTGATCTCTGAGGGAATGAAATGTGGGAGGTTCTTTCAGTGATGGGAGCTCAGAGCAGCCAGCTTTGGCCAGTGCAACACTCTTATTTTCTCAAATCAGTGAGAGGGCTGAGAAGCCTCAAGGAAGACCTCAGAAGCGTGCAGAAATGCACCCAAGACAGAGCAGTTTGCCCAAAATATTCGGGTTCTTCCTGCTTTTTCCTATTTCTTTACTCCGTGTTCTTGTTATCAGTACTTTCCTTTGGATCCTTGCATGAAGTAGAGCTGTGATACCACCATCACAAATGCGTTGAGAGACTTATTCAATAACTAGATGATCTCTGGAGGTCCCTTCCAACCTCTAACACCCAGTGACCGTGTGATTCTAATCATCAGTTGCTTGGAAGCTGGGCTAGCATGAAGGCTGGATCCTTCTTGTGTCCTCTCCCTTCTTCAGCCCTGCAACGCTCTAAACTTTAGTGGCCCCCATTCACCCTGACTGTACTGCACACTGATTCGGGATCATGACTTCATGAATCCCTGCCTTTTGGTAGCATTTCCAGCCTTGTGGCTGGCAGGATAAGCTAAACCACGAGTTACCTCAAACAGAGCTATTTGCTGAAAGAAGGGAGCATGGATCACTTTTCCCGCTGGCTCTTTCTCCCATGCAATATGGGATGGAGGGTATCTCTGCTAATGCGCTCCATGAAATAAATTAAAACACCATGTAATCCATTTGGAAGTGCAGGAAGACACAGAGTCATTACTGGAGCTGGAATTCAGCCAGAATGCTAAGGCTGAGCACGCTTTCTGCTGCAAACACTACCGCAGCTCCTTTCCTGACTGCATGTGGCCAGGACCCGATTTCTGCATGCGTTACAGCAAGCTGTCATCTCCATTCAGTCTTGTCCCAAATTAAGAGTGACATATTACATCCAAATCATAGACCTGCTTTATCAACAGCTCATCGAAGAGTCTTCAACATCATCAGCATAAGTAATTTACCAGATAAAAGAATGTTAATAGCAAGTACAGTGTCATTTCTGTGGACACAAATTGTACCTATCTTTCAGAAGAAGAAAGGCGCTGCTGCACACAAAGAGTGGATCAAGAGCAAGGTCAAGTGTAAGCACTTGTGTGTAATGTGCACAGCCTGAAAACAGCAGGCGGAGCTTTCAGAGGCAGACGGAAATTATACTCCAGAAAGTTATTATCAATAATTGCTGGGTTTTTCTCTCCTAGTGGGCTTGATATGGGAAAGGCAGTTATAAATGGAAGCCCTATTAATGAGAAGGCACTTGATGAAGACCTTCTCGTTTCGTCAAGTTTGGGTGCAAAGTTTACAACTTCTCATGCTAGGAAGGAAGGGTCGTTTCAGTGGGCTGCGTTTTGGAGCCAGCGCGTGCGGGTGTCTACGTAAAACACCGTCACCAGAGGTTTTCTTCGTGGCTCCTGCATCTCAGTTTTATCAGTCCCGAATGCAGACAGGGGAGACATTTCAGTCTTTGGATTGAAGGAGCATCTTCTTGTTATGAAACAGCACCAGTGCCTACACTGTAATAGGAATGAGCTAGGCTGTAGGAAGCATTTTCTTGATGGGTACCAGAGCTGTTAGCTGCACAAGGGAATCACACTTTTCCTGCATCATGTTTAATTCCTGTCCTTCTAACTCCATCTCATAAGCAGAAAGATTGAAAGCAAACATTCACAACTCCCATGCTGGATCTGGGTAGTATCTACGGTCCCGTGGGTTTTCTTCCTTGCCTTATGGGCTGTTCCCTACATATAGTGCCTCAGCAAGGGAAGAAAACTCATGCTCTTCCCTCTGATGGTGCAGGGCCTTTGTGCAGCACAGGAGAGAAGGGCACTCTGCTAACTCGCTTTCAGGAGGCTGCTTGGCCCAGACCCACTGTGTAATTGATAGTGTGGAGAGTGGTGATCAGGAACAAACTGTCAGACAGACCCTTTTGTCCAGAAGAGTAGGGCTGAGGCAACGTGGGGTAGGTCACTGGGTGGCCCAGACAATTCCTTAGTGTTCATTACTATTCAGCTCTGGTTCTGTGCTTTGATGACTTCCAGCTCCATCCCCAAATTTGCTTGGGAAAAGCAGAGAATGAATGAGGCCGGAGGTGTCACACTGGCATTACCTTGCCAGCTCATGGAAGTTCACTTGCTTCTGTGTTGATTTTCACTTCATTATCCTCACATACTGGTCCTGGTTTGCAGCAAAGTCCTTTTACACTTGGATGGCAGGGGAAAGTGGGCTTGGGCGTTGGACTAGACGGCATTGGGAGGTCCCTTCTGACCCAATACACCCTGTGATTCCATGAAAACATAAGCAGACAAACCCCACTGGAATGATCTGCTGATCAGTGATAGGAAACAATCTCTCTGTGAGAAGTAATGAGGCGAGTGGGAACAGAGTGCTGCACAGTGCAACGCTGGAGAAGAAGCTGGAGGAAGAGCATGGAAGGAAACAGGATATTCAAAGTGATGAGCTGGGAAAATGATCTCTTCAGCTCATTCTGAGCTGATCTGAGAGTAGTTGCCATTCCCAACACCAGGAAAAGAGTACATTAGCACTTGTGAGGGTAAGAATGTGTAGAAGTGTGTCTCCCATATGGGTAAGAGACGCTATACGAGAAGCAGCTCTGTTTCAAACTGCTCCTTGGAGTCAGATCAGTGTACAAATAGATGGTGTCTAGGTCTGAACAGGAGCCAGGCCTGCCTGGCTAAAATGACTTAGAGGGTTCAGAAGCAGGTCTGAGGCAAATAAGAAACCATCGTGAGCTGATGGCTGGGCCAGGCAGGCAGAGGTACCAGAGAAAGGTGTTGGTAAGGAAGTTGTGGCTTTGGAAGGATATTTTATACAGGACACTAGTCATCTGGGAAAGCTCTTCTTCACCTGCTTCTGTACAGCTCTAGCAACAAAAGCCCCCCAATCCCACTTGCAGCTTCTGCTCACTGTTGTCACAGAACCTACATGAGGAAATCAGATCCAGTAGGTCTGATACCAGCTATCTCCACGGGATCCTCACATTTATACCGGGGCCTTGTTTGCCCTTCCCTGACCCTTTCAGATGCTCTGAAACAACACGGTTTGTAAGTAGTTCACAGCTGCAATGCCTTTCATTTCTCAGGAAGGAATTAAAGCAGCTGCTTTTATTTGTTTGAAAGACCAACAGCATGGGATTTGTTAAAATAAACCCACTGAGGACCCCCAAAGCCACTTTCTAATGGCTGGTGCACGTTGCACTTGATTTTGCACCATGGATCATGGAAATATTTCACTGGCTACTCTCTGCTTTCAAGAGGAGATCTCGGAGTGGTCATCCAGCTCAAATGTTTGGAGCCCACAGCTTTGTTTTCTGCAATTACAGACCTTGCCTTAGAATTCTAGGGAGAATGTGGCTGCCCCCTCCCTGGAAGCGTTCAAGGCCTTGAGCACCCTGGTCTGGTGGGGGGTGTCCCTGCTCCTGGCAGGGGGGTTGGAACTGGATGATCTTGAAGGTCCCTTCCAACCCAAACCACTCTACAAATGATCTCAGAAGCGAAGTAGAAATGAAAAGGCATAGTGAAGACATTCTCAGAGGGTATCGTAACTAGGAGATGCTGTGAAGCATCAGGAGGTGGTTCTCACTGAAAGGGCTCTGTGGAATGAGCACTGAATTTTTCATTTTCTCCTTTTTTATCCAGAATCAGCAATCAATAGCTGCAGTGAAGGCATGCTCATCTTGCATCACGAGTCACCAAGCTTTCCAAACCAATTTAAGTGCTCTAGGATTTGCCTGGATTTTTCTTTGCCAAGAGCCTTTCTAGTCTGACCAGCGATTGTCCAGTGTAATTCTAGCAAAATCCAAACCACAGCATCATTTTGCTGATTTACGTGGAGAAGGTGAGGTCTAACAAAGCCAAGGGCAGGGTCTTACACTGTGGGCACAGTAACCCCCAGCAGAGATACAGCCTGGGGGGTGAGTGGCTGGAGAGCAGCCTGGCAGAGAGGGACCGGGCAGCACTGGGTGACAGCCGGCTGAACAGGAGCCAGCAGGGTGCCCAGGTGGCACCAATGGCCAATGGCATCCTGGCTGGGATCAGCTATAGTGTGGCCAGCAGGACTAGGGACGTCATTTCTCCCTGTATGGGGCACTGCAGAGGCTTCCCATGAATACTGGGGGCAGTTCTGAGCCCCTCCCTTCAAGAAAGAGATGGGAGAGGCTGGGGAAGAGACTGGAGGGAAAGGCTGATGAGGAGAGGCTGAGGGAGCTGGGAGTGGTTTAGCCTCATGAATAAGAGACTCAAGGGCAACCTTCTCTCCCTCTCTCCACCTCCCTGAAGGGAGGTTGCAGTCAGCTGGGGGTCAGGCTCTTCTCCCAGACACGCCAGCACCAGGATGAGAGGGCAGGGCCTGAAGCTGCCAGGTGAGGGTTATGTTGGATAATAGGAAGCCCTTCCTCAGGGAAAGGGTGCTCAGAGCCTGGACTGGACTGCCCAGGGCAGTGGGGGAATCGCTGTGTCTGGAGGTGTTGAAGGACAGCCTGGCTGTGGCCCTGAGTGCCCTGGGGTGGCTGCTGGGGTGACGTTAGGTCCTGGGCTGGGCTGGCTGAGCTCAGGAGGCTTTTCCAGCCTCAATCACTGTGTGATTCTGTGAAGATATTTCTGGCATTTTATTCTAAAATCAAGGGTGGGTGTAACCCACGTGAGGGTGGAACAAACACAGCTGCTCTCAGGCTGGGGACCCACACTTTGGCAAGGATGGACTAGGAAAGGAGGAGCAGAGATTTAGCAGCCCATAAATCCCGCAGAGCTGCAGAGAGTTGACATTCACCAAAGAGAAGACCTTGAAGGAAGGTCTGTAAGAAACGTTAACAGCTGGGAGCACAATTAATTGACAAATACAGAGCGCTGTGAATATTAAAAATAAACTCTGCAGAAATGGAATTTCCCTTCTTGCAATCACGTAGACAACAGCGATTTCTTTTCCAGTGTGAGTAGCGTTCTGCTGTCAGCACCTCCTGCATTCCAGCCCAGTTTTACAGCGCGGTAATATTTTATATGATTATTTTTCCTTGTTGTTGATGGTTTTATTCTCATTGATTTTGGTGTATAACCCAATTGCACGCGGCTTCACTGTCTGAAGTAATCTTCTCAAACAAGAATCCTCTCAGAGAAAACAGTATTTCCAATTTTGTTCTTTCCCATAGCAAGACAACAATTTCTCACATCCTCCTGATACAGATGGAAGACGTGAAGGCACCGCTATTAGAGTTATTAAAACTGATAACTGTAGCCGCTTCAGCTCCCTCCAGTTTATATTTGTTCTGCTCCCTCACTCTGACAGCATTAGAATTTATTTAGTTTAGCCTTCCTATCAAGGCAACAGGATTCTTCCCGTGCTGTTGTGCTCAGGCTTCGCCAGTGAATTGCTTTTATTTTTAAGCCTCTAGGTGTCTTGGAGTGATTTGCAATTTGCTGAAAATTTGAAGACAGACACAGAGCTGCTTCATCAGTGAGGAAAAGAAGTTGCACAATTAAAATGGAAATGCAAGGCGGCTGGAAGGATGAGGTGAGAAAACACCCAGTGTTGAAGTGATGTGTGTTTTGTGTCACCAAACGTTAGCAAGGCTGACGGAAACTCATCACTCTGGGATTATACTCGACCCATCGCAGTACTGCTTCCTCAGATCTACTCTGCTGTTACTGAGGTTTTAATCTGCCCCAGGATGGATAGTGAGGAATGAGTTAGTTTGAAATCGTCTTTCAGCACTTCCCCACCCCACCCCTCCCCTCCTCTCTCCTCCCCACTTGCCCCAGTCCAGCCAGGACACATAAACAGGATTAGGAGGGAGGGAGCACTTCGCTTTGAATATTTACAGCAGAAGGAGAATAGCAGTGAAAGTATGACTGCTTATCAAATGCCCTTTGGGGACATCGGGCAGAAGCAGTCACAGACAGGTGCTGCAGCTGCAGCAGGCACATGCAACACATGCAAAACAGGTTGCACAGGGGATCCTTCTCTGTTAAACTGAGGGTTCACAAGAACCATCCATCACTGGTTCTGCATCTCTGCCACCGGTTAGAAGTGTGGCCAAGGGACAGTGAAAGGGTGGTGGAGTTGATTTCTGAAGGGTGTTACAGTACTCGTTAGCAGCAACGTGTGGTGATGTTTAAGTGACAGGAGTTCTTGTGACAGCACTTCATACTGAATGCAAACGTGTTTCTGTCCTGAAATCTTCCATACAGCAAAACAACTCCTGCCTGAGATGCCTGACAGGGCACATCTGGATCAGGAGTGAGTCTGTTCCGTGACCTTTCAGGATTTCGAAGGGGAAAAGGAAGAATTGCTTTCAAAATCCAGACATGCCGGCTACAGGCATCGTGAAAAATCCCTAAGGATCTTAGGCCCAAGTCTCAATTTTACATTAACCCCCCTTCTATTGATAATTTGAATTATTTTCTTTACATTTTATTTATTCTCTTCAATTTTAAAGCAGGAAAACGTAGAGGCACAACTGCATGATGCTAGATGCGAGACAGCAGTCCCTGCCCTGAGGAGATTTTCCCGCTGTATGAAAATATCGATGCCAAAAGGCAACTGGAGTGATCAGAAAGCTGAGATCATGAGAGATTCCCAACAGCTGTCTTCCCTGCAAGGTTGGAAGACATAGTTGAAGTAAGCAAACCTGAACGCATTTAAAGTGGTAACTATTCCGTTTTGACACCCTCTCCGCCATTGATTTATTAGAAGTACTGCCATTTCCCTCTTCTTAGAAGGATTTCTGGTTCAAAGCCTCTCTGCACGCAGGTAATAGTGAGGTTTTGATCTTGTAAAACCTTAAAGTAGTCATAAATAAAAGAGTGATTTACAGAATTCATTAGGCTCGGTAAGAAATCCAGACTCTAAAGGCATTGATGGCTGCTAACCATGCTCTTGGGCCAAGGCTTTTGTAAGGCTGATAGTAATAAACCTTGTATTGTTTATGCTCCATCCTCTGTTTGCCCACACAGACCCCATCAAGGAATATGGACGTTAGAGACAGGACAGATAATCTAGAATTTAAACCAAATAACCAGAACCCAGGTTCTGCAGACACAAGGACACTGGGCACAGAGTCCAAGTTGCACTGGGAGAGGTTTCATCTCCAGGCAAGACAGGAATTTTTCGCATGGCCAGTAGTCCAAGGCCCCTCTACTCTGCTCTGGAGAGACCCCCACGTGGAATACTGTGTCCAGCTCTGAGACCTCAGTACAGAAAAGATGGATCTGGTGGGCTGGTTTGTGTCAGGAATAGTGTGGCCAACAGAACTTAGGGATGTCATTCTCTCCCTGAACTGGGCCCTGGGGAGGCCTCCCCTCAAGTACTGAGGGCAGCNGGTGTTGAAGGACAGCCTGGCTGTGGCCCTGAGTGCCCTGGTCTGGCTGCTGAGGTGATGTTAGGCCCTGGGCTGGATGAGCTCAGAGGGATTTTCCAGCCTCAGTCATTCTGAGAAGAGGCCCCAACACTGCTCAGTGTTCACCAGGCTGAGAGAGTTGGGGTTGTTCATCCTAGGGAACAGAAGGCTCTGGGTGGACTTTATTTTGTCCTTCCAGTCCTTAAAAGAAAGAAAACAAAGACAGATCGAGACAGCTTGTTGTGACAGGAGAAGCACTGACAGTTTGAAACTGAGAGCAGAGAGTTTCAGACTGGATAGAAGGAAGAACTTCTATACACTGAGGGTGGTGGTGCTGGCCTAGGCTGCCCAGAGAGCCGGCAGAAGCCTCATCCCTGGGTGAGCTGGCAGAAGCCTCATCCCTGGGTACATTCCAGATCAGGCTAGAGGAGCCCCTGAGCCACCCGCGGTAGCTGCCGAGGGCCCTGCTCACTGCAGCGGCTGGGCTGAGGGCGCCTGAGGGCG
>VZRI01002331.1:126665-152324 GCA_013397515.1 Upupa epops | reverse complement strand
TTTTAGCTGTAGGCCCATTCTGTAGGTGTTCTAAGACAAAAGATGTCTTTGACCAAGTTGAAAGATAGCATGGTGACAAATTTGGCAAATAAATGAGGCATGTAAAATTGCAATATAGAGTTAGCAATTTTTGTTGTGTGTGAAACTGCGTTTAAACAGCCTGAAAACTATGATGCAGCAGCAGTCTGCATGTCAGGTGCTAATTCAGTGCGGATATTTCTAGAACAAGCATGAATGTGAGTCCTGGTTTTAATAGCATAGTTAATTTTTTTCTGTGGATTCTTTGGTTTTTGGGTGGAATAATAAAGTTAATTTTTGTTTCAAATATGCAATGGAAAATCCTTCCAGCAAGTGAGATCTGTGGAGCTCACTGACTCATGGACTTTCCAGAAGGTGTATACCTTTTCTCATTTCTGCTCCAAATGGATTGTGAGAGGCTGAGAGTAGGCCAAGCAGTGAGCAGGACTGAAACTGGCCACAGCCCTGTGTAATGTTTCCCTCCTTAAAGCAGCACAGAGGCACTGTTAAAAGTTTTCAGTGTAACACCAAAGACTCCAGAGCAGAAAGAGGTGTACAGAATGTGCAAGCATAGTAGCTGGGGAATGGAAGCAAAGAGTTAAATATGTGAAGCAATTAATGTGACATACCCCAGTGTACAAGATCTAACAAGCTTTGTAGAAATGACTTGAAAGCTGTCTCTGGGTGTTTTCTGATCACCCACATGTTTAGCTGTGTGTGTAACCAAGCACAGGGGGCAGCTACTCCCAGCTGTAAAGCTGTTGGTGGCATCCAGACAAAGTGTAGGAGCCCATTTGTTGGAGGTGGTTTCATGATCACAGCTGTGAGATCATTTGATCATTTGAAGATATTTCCCCCCCCCCTAATTTCTGTGATGAGGAAGTCTAATCAAAATGGTATTAGCTGTGGCTGTCTGGCACCACTTTTTCCTGGGAAGGTGTGTAACTCTGATTAAAGGCACTTGAATACATTGCTGGAAGTGTGTGTCCAAGGCTTCTGGCAGAGATTAATTTCTTTACACAAACTATGAGAAGCTTTGCTTCTGTGCCAGTGAATTGTTTTCAGCTGGTTGAGAAAAAGGGAGCAATTACAGCCTAATTGTAGACTAATTCATGATGCCCTAGATTGCTGCTTGAACAGGATCTCTCTTATGAATGCATTTATAAACTTTTGCTTAGTATCCTTTTTATACTCTTCTATTTCATTTTCCTTACAATTGCATTTTTATCTGTACCAGTCTAGATGAGCATACTTAAAGAGTGAGGGTAAGAACAAATGCTTGCAGGTGGTGATGGAATTACTTTCATAGAAGTGTCGTGCAAACATTCTCTGCTTTGTCCAGCAGTCCCACCTTCCTCCTCATAAGAGTGACTGTATGAACTGCAAAATGTTTCCAAAAGATATGTGAAGATTAAGTATTTAACTTCCTTGGCTTCCAAAAGTTACGATACTCAAATGTAACTGAGAAATATTTGTTATTGATGTGAATCTGCTTGAAAAAATACGTCTGGAATACATGGGATTGTATCAAAGGTAGTTAGTAGGTAGATTGTCCTGAGGCTTTTCTTGGTATGTGGTAAAATGTCACCTTTGTCAGTACTTGGCAGTCTTCCATTTTAGCTGAACTACAATTTGAAGGTTAATGGTGAAGTTATTTCAGAGTTATGTTCTTCTTTGTGTTGTCTTTTCTCTGTAGCACAACGCTTATAATTGTTAATTAGCTGTTTGTCCAAGTGTTTTTAGTGGGCGACAGGCATATAATTAGTACTAGTGCTGTATGTAGATTTAACTAGAGTTTTTTACTTACAGTGAAGTGTCTGAAGTAGCATAGAAGTCAGTGAGGCATATTTTTGTAGATCCCCTCAAAGATATGTGGTTCTTGACTGCTCTGGCCATTTAACGAACTAGATAACATAAACTGACTGTATGTATATAGAAATGTAATTAATAGAATACTTATAAAAGCATGTGTCTCTACTGAGAGGAAAATACATGCTGTTTTACAGCTTCTATTTGTATTACTCAAGAGCACTTACTGCAGTGACTAACTTCTGTGAAATCGACTTTTGTCTTCCAGCTTGCCTTGAAGGGATCTAACTATGCTGGTCTGCTGGAGCGGCATCGCATTCATACAAAAAACGTGGAACATGTTGTAGACAGTTTACGGTAGGAATGTATGAGTGTTGAGAATTTTAGATGCATTGCAAATATCTGTGTATTGTGCAGAACAATGAAAGGAATATTGAAAACAGGATGATGTTGAACAATCCTGAAATGGTCACAATGTGAACTAGCTCAGCTCAGCTGACTGTGTTATCCTAAAACAAATGGAAAAGATGCCAAGGGTTTGTGTGAGTGTGAAATGTTAGTAAAACAGGTACCACTGTAATTAGTCCTTAATTGCACATCACTTTCTCAGAATGATGTGACATGGAACAATGTAGTGCATATTCAGGCTTTTTCTGTATCTTGTAGGAATGAGAAGATAGAAGTTCGTCTTGTTAAACGTCGAGAATATAATGAAGAGACCGTTCGGTGGGCAGATGCTGTTATATCAGCAGGAGGTATGACTTACGGAAGGGAAGTACTTGCTTCTGTATGTTTTCATTCATAGATTTTTTCTTAAAAGTTTGCAGTGCATGAAGCATTTACAAGTGTGTACATTTTGAAAATAAACTGCTTATCTAGTTGTCAGAAAACAACAAAATGCAGTGATTGTGACCATTGTCTTTACCTTTGTATGTAAAATTGTAGCACAAGGAAGTGAACGCCAGTGCATGACCACTTTGGAAATTTTCTTCTTGTGAAGAACAGTATAAGTTGTGGAATTTAATACAGTTTTCAACTATAGATGATAAAGTGCTTGCAGTCATGTGATTATACATAGCTGTAAAACCTACTTTTTGAGGTTTTCCCCTTTCTCAAACCATTTTCTTGCTTTCCCATTTAATTCCCATGGTTGGAGTATGTAGTTGGATAGTACAGGTAAATGTATGCAGCTTTTGAGCATCTTGTCTCATTGATGAGAGACACTTAAGTGAACCAGCAGAGCAGCTAACATTCCTCATTACTTTTCTGTTTTGCTGTAAACATGCCCTTTGTTGCTGGGCTCTGACATATGTTGTATGGCTTATGGCTGTTAGACAACCACTACTCTGCCTTTTTTCCCCTCACTGGTCCACTTTGGCCTTAGCTACTGGTTACCAGTCAAATTGGTTTGAAAGAGATGTCTACATTTCTGAGTCATCCTAATAAACTCCTGAAGATTTCAGAGTACTCTAAATTGGAGATGAAAGTGCAAGTTTGGCTATGGCACTGTTAGTGATGGTTATGAGTGAAGTGGCTGGGAGGTTATACATCACCTAAGGTTTTCAGAGCTTGGATCTTAGCACTAAGACTAATTCGGGTTATAGTTGTTGCTCTGTTTAACAGACAGGAAAGAATATCAATATCTGAAGTATTCATAAATGACTCCTCAAATTGGATTCTGCCAAATGCAGTTACTGGGGCATGTTTAGTTGTCAGATAAGTCATACTTTTTCAAATCACATTTACCGTCTTAAATTCAGTTGTCAAAACTTGGCTTTCAGAGGTTTTAGTCATTATGAGGTCGTATTTTATTTTTGTACAGCTTACCTGATCTGTAACTATTGTGGAAACACAAAGTGATAACGCTGCAGTGTGTGTGAGACTGTTTTGTGATTCTAGAATGTGAAGTGAAACTGACTTTCGTTCTACTTTTTCTGTAGGTGATGGTACAATGCTGTTGGCAGCCAGTAAGGTCTTTGATAAATATAAACCAGTTATTGGAGTAAATACTGATCCTGAAAGGTAAAGATGCATTTGGCAAAGCTATGTTTAATACCATGCACAATGTGCATCTGTTTTCATGATGCATTTAGCAGTTAAATGTCTGATTTAGTGAACTGTAGCTATAAAGTGAATTTGCTGTTTCATTGGAAGTTTCTACAGTAAGTTACCCTGTCATCTTATCTGAGGGGGTATTCAGTTGTATCAGACAAGCATGACTATGTTGAAGTGGCACAACTGTTTTCACACAGTGGTGTAACAGCAGTTACATTACTTATATTGTTAACCATAACTTTGAGGCTAGAGATGGCAATACAGAATAGAAAGAGGAATATGAACTTAACAAAGATGTAAACATAGTGCCTGAACACATGGAAGCATGACTTCTTTATGAAGAAGTGGAATCCTATTGGCAATCCCATGGGGCCTCAAGCGAAGAAGTTTATTCTTGCTTCATTTCATGTAAACCATGTTATACCTCGGGATGCAGTCTCCTCAGTCTGTTAATGGCATTTATTTGTCATTTTGCAGACTATATACAAGGTGCATGCATCTACCTAGCCGTAAGATTGGTTTGGGCTGGTGGATAAAGTGTATTAGTGCTGCCTGATTGCTATAACCTTCACATGTCTGGCAAGTAAAACTTGCTTCATCTGGTCCAGGCTCTGTCTGGTGAGGTATGCAAATTCAGGTTTCTGCTTTTGATATTACCAGTGAATTTAATATTAGTATATAAGAAAGTGTTGATCTGTGCCTTCTAGAAATTTTTGAGTACTTGGAATAGGTATCTTATGTTATGAAGCCTGAACAGCAGACCAAATAACAAATGCCTTCAAGTTAACATATATCACCCCTGAAAAGGGAGTAGTCATCTGCCATTGATAGGAGATTCTTCTGATCTTAGACACATTGCTTCCCTACCCCTTACCACTAACTAGGTGCAAATAGAGGAAATTTTCTTTGCAGCTTGCAGGGTTTATTGAGCTTGAATTTCTTGCATGGAACTAGGTAATTTGAACTATGTTAGTACCTGCCTATCTGTTAGTACCTAATCCTGCAGGATTTCAAATTTTTAGGGGAAATTTGTGAAAAATGTCCAATGTCTCACACATGGAAACCAGAAGCTGAAAGGTGTGTCGTGACTGATGTGCTATTATGTAAGAAGGGAGAAAGGTATAACTTCATAAAGGTCAAAGTGCACCTTTGCTTAATGTAACAGACATTTGGCCTCCTTTTTTTGTGTTTTTAAAGGAATGAAACATGAACTGTAATGGTGTCATTTTTATTGCCCCTTTTTGCTGGCAGATCAGAGGGCCATTTATGCTTGCCTGTGAGATATACACGTTCATTTCCTGAAGCATTACAGAAACTTTATCGTGGTGAGTTCAGGTAGGATTCACTGATCTTTGGTTTTCCAAAACTTATGGTGATTATAAAACAATTGTGTGGAATTCAGTAAAATTGTTATGCCTAAATTCATGAATTCCATCTAGATGTTTTACCAAGTTAAAAAATGGATATATAGTCAAGAGTGAAATTGGAATACAAAGGATAAAATTAACTCCCAGTTAAAACCAATCTTTTGTTATGACCTTTGGTAACTGATTTTCTTTACTGACTTAACAGTGTCAGAGTGTATTGGTTTACATATTTTAACTCTCAAAAGCATATGTAGTACAGTGATGGATCATGCTAATAGCAGCTGAGGAAGTATATGTAGTTAGGAAATGGTCAATGCGTCATGTCTGGTGTTCTGGTGATAAATGTAGGGTAGCTTAAATTTTATTAACTGATTAGTGTAAGGCAAAGCTTTTCTTTATGCTGAGTATAGTCTGATGTTTACTAGATAATTCAAGTGAGATACATCCATTTTAAGATTAAGAAGGAAGCAAGGTATGTTGTTAAAAAACAGACTAGAGAAGACATTTCTAGTAATTGTTTAAAGAGATACTGCTCTGTGATGTATTAACATTCCAGTATAATTTTATGATTGCAAACTGTCAAACAGGAATAAGTAATTCACATGAAAATATATTTCTGTTGTTTTTTATTTACACTTCTAGCATGTTTAGTTGTAGCTTGAAGTGTAGCTTTATCTCAGAAAATTCTGAAATAAGGTCAATACAGTCATCAGGATTTATTGTAAATAACTGAAGGTGTTTCAATAGGTACTGCTAAAAGAAATGGTGCTTTCAACTGAAATAGTCTTAGAGACCTAAAAGCTTCTGTTTCTTATGTTAAGCTGTCTAGGTCAAGCTGGTACTGCTCATACAGGTAGCCTCTCCTGGTAATACAGTTGGAAGTAATGTTACATTTTACTTACTGACACTCCTGTTGTTGCTCATTATGGAGCTGAAGTCTCACCAGAATGAAACAAAAAGGATCTCCCTATTTATATTACCAGAAGAATAGGAACTGATATGCGTAATGGGGGATCTGAATGGGTGTTTCACTTGGCAGTTCTCATATGTGTTTCACTCTAGGGAAAATTTATTACAAGTGGATCAGCTTGTCTGGAAGAGTTTCTGGTGGCTTAAAAATAGTGAGGTGCCAGAGAACTGGGGTTATATTTTCTCCTTGTCCTGGAGTGTCAGTCATTTGACACTTCACTTACACTTACTTGTAGTCCCATGAAACAATGGATGTTACTGATCTGTAGAGGACAAACTATATCAGACCACACACTTCGTTATTTCCAGGGTTTTTTTGAGTCAGAATCTCAAAATAGGGTTCAATAGGGGAACAACTAATTCACTAATTTTGTAGGGGTTTTGGCATGCTCTAGCCTGAGTGTTGTCAGGAAGCTGGCATGATGATACTCATCATGCTGTTTATGTAAAACAACAATTGGAATTTAAGATCAGATAAGGAGTTTTACTAAGGCTGTGTTGAATGAAGCTCTACAAGCACGATAATGAGGTCAAACTAGAAATGTAGTCATAGGAAGTGGGAGTCTTCCATGCTGCTATTTCAGGAAACCTAAGATGGTTAGTGTCACCAAAATAGTCAGTAGTATAAACTGGGGAAAGATTTGTTCATAATGCTGCTATAATGTTGCTATTTTTTTATCTCTAAATTGTAAGAGGAAAAAAGAATTGATGATACCTTCTCTAGGAGGAAAAAAAGCCTGAATATTGTATCAGCTTAAGGAAGAATGCCTTTTATATCCTTTCTTCATTTGAATTCCTCGTAAGCATCCTGAAGTTCCTAGATTAGGAGAGATTCCTAAAATGAGAGGATACGTGCTACCTTGATGTAGAAAGGGGTGGATAATGTTCATTTTTATGGACATCTGCAAATGCAAATAGAAGACAGTTAACAATTCAGCAGGTACTATTTTTTAAATTTTTGAGAGCTTGTTTTTCTCAATATTCACAACTGAGGAAATGATTTTAAGATCCTGTGCCTAAATACGTGAGTTAATTTCTAGACTACCTTTAGGTAGTGTCCTTGTATTCTACACATACAAAAAAAATTAGTTAGCAAGTTTGTTACCGTATTTACATTTTAGTGTGATTAACTTTCCTAAATTCAGAAATTAGTGGAAGCTATAAAACTTGAAGTGTTACTTTGAATATTTAACTTTTAGTCTTAGGGTACTCTGCTTTGAGAGTTAAGCCTCTCTGATGCTACCTAATTATGTAATAAATATTTCACTACTGATACCAACTTCTTTCTCCTCTCTAAGGTGGCAGTGGCGGCAAAGAATCCGACTGTATCTTGAAGGAACTGGTATTAATCCAACCCCTGTAGATCTACATGAACAGCAACTAAGCCAAGAGCAACACAGTAGGGCTCACATAAATGAAAGATTCCAGGATCAAAGTAGGTTAAACTCTGACAAGGATGTAATCATTTTGTTATAATAGCTTGGAATAGAAGATAACAGTTTGTAACAGTTGAAGTATTTGAAGCCTGGCTGCTGCACTGAGAGTCAGAGAGAGACAGCTTTCCTTAGCTGAAGAGATAGAATAAGGTTTAGAAAGGAGTATTTTTTGGTTTTATCTGTTTGTTGTGGACTATATACTTAGAACCAGTGTTCAGTATCAAGAGTTCATTTAGAGGTGCTTTTCAATAGTATTATCTGCTGGCAAAATACCTGAGATTTTAAAATACTGTTTTAGGGTTACTGTAGACATGGGATTGCTACATGAATATTTTACTATGCATTTAGCTATTCCACACTAAAACTGTGTATATGTGTGTTAACTTGTACTGAATTTAAGATAAGTAGTTTACCTCACAGTCAAAAAAGCTGGTCACAGTCTGCCAGCAAGCAACCTAGAAATTTGCATGGAGAATCTCTCCCTGGCTAGATTTTTGGTCATCACATATCTTTGATTTTTAGTTATGATGGGCTGGAAGACACATGATTCTATCCTTAACCTGTGTTTAGCACTGCATTTCCTCAGAACATTTTGATAATCTCCCTTAATTGCACTGTAATACAAAGTCTAATTCTGTAAACTTTATCAGAAATGTCTATTAAGTCACTGTCAGTGAATTTATCTGGGCTGGAAGACTGACAGCAGAGAAGACTTTAATCTGTCTGATTGTCCATGAGATTTGAGGGAAAGCCATGTCTAAATGTAAGTAAGTATTGTTGCTTTATGGTTCTTGTTTCAAATATTTGTAGTCTCCAGTGAAGGACAATGACTGGCTAAAAACTAAATCAGTGAAAAACTGAGAACCTGAAGGAAATGGAGCACTAGGATTAGATTATAAATTCAGGTAGCAGGTTTTGTCTACTGGTGAGTTGTGAATTACTTCTGAAAACACAAATTTTAGACACATGATTCAAAACTGTTGTATGATACCTGCAGGATCTGATGCTTCTGGTCCACATCTTTTACCAGTGAGGGCACTCAATGAAATCTTCATTGGAGAGTCTCTTTCATCAAGGTACATTTGTTTGTTATTGTGACAAGACACTATTGGCTTAAGTTATTTTTGTGACTTTGCAATGGACACTCGGTCATGTGACATCTTTACTGTCAAATTTCAATGCTAGTCTATGAATATATAACACTGTTGCTCATTACTAAATGCATTTTCACAAGTCTGAGTGCAGTGACGTTAACTTCTGGTTTTCCATTTTCTTGTCTGGCCCTTCTGTTGTCTTTTGTTCCTGGCTCTTTTCTTTCTTCTTTGTTGTTTTACTCCTTCCTGAGTAGTTCTCATATAATCATATGCATTTACACTGACCTAAGAATTTAAATACCTGTCTTTAAATGTCATTGTCTCCTGTATCTCTTAAGTATCTTTTCATAAACTTTTAGCATAACCAAGCAGAAATAGCTTCTGTTGTGGCCAGGCAAAAGTAGTTTATCCAGGATACCTTTCACAGTTGTGCTAGTCAAACAATCACAGAAGGTTATGATTATGGGAAATTATGGGTTATGTTACTTGGTCTGCAGGAAACTTGATCCTTGGTCAGGATTTGGCCAAACTTCTAATTGTATTTTATAACCTCTTTATATTTATTCTGTAGGTTGGGTTTTTTATTATTAAAACTTCAGAGTGCAACATCTTGTGGTTGTGCAGTGTCTTGCGATACTGTGATTGCTACTGGAAACCGTATACATGTGCCTGTAGTGCTTTATCTTCCATTTGGACTGCAGCCTCAGACTGGCAGAAGGAATTAGTCTCTACAATAAAAGCTTTTCTACTAAATCAAACCCAATTTTACAAAGATTCTAAAATTTCTCTAACACAGTGGTATTAGAACACCATGCTGCTTTCCAACAACGTATAAATAGTGTTTTACGTCTGGATCTAACAAATAGTTTGTGCTCTTTGGCTCCAGTATATTTGAGAAACATCAAAGAACATAATGCCCGTGGGAACAAATCTTGTAATAATAAGTGTTGTGTTTGTAAGACCTTATACTTGAAGACATTCTATGTCACACAGTTGAATCTTCAGTAAGGTTCAAGTACACAGGTCTGCTGTAGATTAAGAGAAGACCACTCTAGACACTTTCTAAGCCTTACTGTGTAGGGCTGTTAAAAAGGAAATAAACCAAAGGAGAAAACCCAAGTCTTTTATACTAATCTGGCAAAAATTAACTATCAGGCTGTGTGCCCATGTTATTAATTTACTTCCAGTTCTTTAATCTTCCTGTTGTCTTAAGAGTGAGTACAAAAAATGCCCTTAATTATTAAGAGTCTAAACTTATACCAGATATTCAGAAGGTGTATTCCTAGTTGATCTAGAGTGAAATGTCCATTATTTACAACCAGCAAGCTCCTCTTAGTAAGAAAGGTGAAACTACTTTGTGGTGAACACAGTCTATGTGTCATTTTTATAAAAGGCTGTCTATTAATTTGAAGGCTGTCATACTGTGAACATCAACCACTTCAGTTCATAAATATGCCTTCTTATTTTCAGAAGACTACAGAGAGACCATTTGGACTCTTTAGGTATAACATTAAGAATCTGCTAATACATGAATAGTACCATGCAGCAAGGTCCTACTACACTTGGGGTTTAATTAGAATTTGCCCTGGAGAGAAACGTGAGCCCGCGGACAGTTGTACAACTACAACAGTTGCATAATTACAACTGTTCATGAAAAGTCAGAGTGGATTTTTAATCTCTGAAGTTACCAAGTATGTACCTGAAGCCATGCTACCATTTTCTGACATTGGACTGTCTTACCTCTTAATGTTTCCTGATGTAATTTTGAGACCAAATCACAGCATAAGCATAGTTTTTTTTCAGTTCAGCAACTATGCAAGGAGGGTAGTGTATTTGTAGTTTCTTTTGCAGCTATTCCTGGATAAACCAGTGCTTTTGTGCAGAACTTAATACAAAAAGCAGCCACAGAAAAGCTGCCTGAAATTTCATGCTGGAAACCACTTCTCTCTAAGGACTGCTTTGAAACATTGAATCAAAAGTATCTGCCAAATCAAACACTGCAAATACTGTGAAATTGACATCCAGATTTGAAACTAGTCCATCTAAATTTTTATGTGCCTGATAAGGCTGTGTGTTCTGTCTTATTCAGGGAGAACTTTAAGTCCTGCAAACCCAGTTTTAAATTCTCGATTCATAGGGCCTCCTATTATGAGATATCAGTTGATGATGGTCCTTGGGAAAAACAGAAGAGTTCAGGGCTTAATGTGTGTACTGGAACAGGATCAAAAGCATGGTAAGTTCATGTTGCTGTTTGATATAAAGTATCACTTCAGATAAGATAGATGGATGATGTATTTTGTGCATGCTAAGACTCTCTTGGGCCATGGTTAAGTCAATTCTTACACATTTATGTACAGATGTTCTCATTGCCACTATGATTCAAAGCTGTTCTCAGGTGTGTGAGAAGAGTGGAGTACCCCTTGCTTGTGCATAGGGAGAGAAGAGTTGAAAGAGTGAAGAGCTGACTCATTGAGGTAGAAGTTTGTCTTAGGTGTAATTTTGCTGAAAAGAGGCTGCATGCAGCATATGGAGATGACTGGTTGGGAATGGTGACGGAAAGAGGCTTTGCTGTGCCTAGCAAAGCATATTGGGCAGGATCCCTGAATTACTCTTGTTGGTTTAAATTAAAATTCTTAGATGAAGTAGGTTGGAAAACTTAGAAAAAGTCCAAGCTCTAAGAAGAATAGTAGTACATGTGCATGGAAACAGTGTTAAGTGTTCTCTGGCACATATACCTCAATTTTCTTTCCAAGCCTCTTGCCTCATTCAAACTTACTTGAAAGATACAATCTCTTTGCCAAAATAGTCCCATTAAACAAAGGCGGGCTATATCTAAGCAAAGCTTGTGCTAACTTAATCAAAGGGGCAAATTATTTTTGGTTTAACTTCACTTAGCTTCAGTAAATTAACGTCAGTTTAAACAAGTTGCAGTACTGAATGTAAATCTAATTTAGTTTCGAGATTGTGAGAGACATATACACAGTGAAAGCCTCTTTAATTTGGAAATCTGGCTGAGCTTGAAGTTGTACAATTGGCCCTGTATTTATGTGGCAGGCTAAGATGAATGCATACTGAAGCTTTTAATGAATTTCAGAAATGAATATTCATGCTGTAACCTTGGTTACTGGGTTTTACTCTTCATTGTAATTCAGAATTTTGTATTCAGTCAGCATGACTTAGTCCTGGAGGCTGCTGAGGATGGAATTGGCAGATTGGTAGGGAAACTTCCCTAGTGTACAGACTTACTGAATGTACAGTCCTGGTTCAAATCTGTTCTTGCACATTTCATTTGCCTATATGCTCTGTACTGAGCAATCCCAGAGGCAGAATTGCCCATCTCCATTGCTATAATGAGTATGTACTGCTGGATTTCTCTAAACAGAGGCCAAGCCTAGGTGGAGCAGTACTCCTTACTCTGTGGTTTAGGGGCCATCTTGGGATTTCAGACTGAGAGGCATTTAAAAATTCAATAGCTCCCTTCAGCTGACAAAACTTGCAAAGAAGTATATGTAGTTGAGAAAGAGAACAATTTCAAAGCACGCATCTTAGTAGCATGTGCAGAAAGGCATTAAGTATGAGAGAGAGCCTTGAACACAACCACCTTCATTGGCTATCTGTTCTGTTAGACGTATAGTGGATGCCTGTTGCAGTCTCAGGTGTTTCACTGCCATGACAAAGTGGTGGACTGAAGATTTTAAGTTTTACTGAGTCCTGGGCAACTGAGTTGTTCTCTGTACTGCTACACAGAGGATACCTAATCTCTTTTAAGCTGGGCACAGCAGGGATGTTTTTTGCTGGAATTTAGGCTTGGTTCAGAGTGAGATGATATGCTGGTCATCCAAATATGGCAAATGCAAGTGTCTGATCTGATTGTTCCTTTCCTATGTATACTGATTATTGTGGTTGTCAAGTATGTACCTTAGGGTATGAACAAAGCAGCATAGTATTTGTAGAGAAGTGTTAAGTCCCTTAAATGAGAACTATCAGAAGGAACTAATCACCATGAGGTGGATAGATGAAATAAGACACAATCTGTAGAGCTGTTGTGGTTCAGCGTATTTTTTCAAGCATACTTAAGTCAGCAATTACTGGGGTTTTAAGGCGGGAGGATTAATGATAAGGAGGCTACATCCTGTGTATCATGCTCTTATGGATTACTAAGATTTAGAAAACAACAGGTAGTTGCCAACTTAAAAGTTAACTTAAAGCTTTTCTTTTTATGAAACTGATGTTAGCTATCACTTAATAGCATTCTTTATATTTCTAATTCCTGCTGTTGAACATAATTCTTCGTTTGTATGCAAGTTTTTTTAGTTCTGTTGTTCTCCAAAGTTGTATTACTTAGCAAATAAGAACTCTACTTCTCTGTCTAGGTCCTACAATATAAACAAGGTAGCACATCAAGCTGTTGAAGAGATCCTTAAGATTGGTGAGTGAACAGTGTAGCATTACTAGCCAAATTTTTTAAAGATACCTATGTAATGTGGGCTCTTTTTCTTGGCTCAACAGCTAAAACACATGGAAGTTTGAATATGCCATTGAACACAGAACTAGTACAAAAAGGTAAGTGGGAAAAGAAACATTTAAGAGATCTTAACTTTGACCAGCCCATTTTGTTTGTAGTATTAATACTTAGCACTGCTTTCAGTATTTTAGAGTTCTTGCTATATTCTTTCTTACAAACATCATTTAGGCATGTTTTAGAGAAAAATACATGACTGGATATGGAAGCATCTACTTAGAATTTAGTATGTGTAAATCTTCAAGAGAATGTCAGTTTTCCCACTTCAGACATACAGTATTTCGCCCCCAGAAGAAGAGACCCGTTGAATGTTTGTCATGTAGTAGAACTGAAAGGTATCTACTGCAAATTTTTTTTTCCAGGTAAAAGCTATTAAACATTTGTTAAGGCTCAATATACCCTCTTGGTAGGGAAGCTGCTCTTTCATGAAGGAATGTTTCTGAGAATAACTAATTTTCTCTGGAAAAGCTAATGGCTGATTTCTCTTTACAGTAACGAATGATTACAATGAGTCCTTGCTCTACAGTCCAGAAGAACCAAAGATGTTTTTCAGTGTTCGAGAACCTATTGTGAACAGAGTTTTCTCAAGTAGCCGTCAGCGTGGGTTCTCTTCAAAGTAAGTGTTGAGTATAGCAGTTACTTCATTATGTGTATTTGTCAAAGTGTGACCAAGCCACTAGTTTCCCTTGCAGTGTTTCAACATCCAGTTTGAGCAACTCAAAGTTGTTCTCATATGAGCAGGATGAAAAAGTTTGCTTTTAAGTGTTTAATAAATGCACAGCATTAGGGAATAGAGGAATTGCAAGGTGCCTCATTTTTGGTACATGTCATTTGCCTTGGTACGAGGCACAGGCACTGACAAATGGGAGTGAATTCAGAAAAGGGCCACTGAGTTCATTAAGGCGGCAAAATGCACGATGTACAAAGGAGAGACAGTGCTTCTGTTTAGCCTGGAGGACACAAGACTGAGATCGATCCAGGTGCTGTCTTCAGCTACCAGGTGGTTACGTAGGAGACTGAATACAAAGTTCAACTCCTTTCTGAGCAGAATATAAGGCAACTGCCAGGAATTGATAGGATGTAACATTCTGATAAAATTTTTCACAGTCAGAATGGCCAGTTATACAACAAGTTGTGAGGAGATTATGTTCTTACTGTCCTTGGAGATACTCAAAATTGAGCGAGCAAGGCCCTCGGCAGTGTTATTTGTCTTTTGAAGTACGGATTACTTTGAGTGGAAGGTTGAAGTAGGTGCCCTTCCAAACTAAACTGTTTGATATTTAAGTCATTTTAACTTAGCACACTTGTGCCATGGGAGGTTTAATTAGATATGAAAAAATTATTCACTGAAATGGTTATCAAGCATTGGAACAGGATGCCCAGGAAAGTGAGTCATATAGATGTAGCTCTTAGAGACATGGTTTAGTAGTGGACTCGCAATGTTTGGTTTATGATTGTACTCGGCAATCTTCAAAGCCTTTTCCAACCTAAACAATTCTATAATATTTCTGGAGCATGCCCAATTTAAATATAATCACATGCAACTGTTAGTTATATGTTAACTATGTTGAAAACGATACAGAATCTCCATATTGATTGAATGTTAATTCAGCCTTTCAACAGTTAAATCAGTGTCTCCACATTTTATGACCTAGTAATAAATGACATCTCTGTGTACTGGAACTAAGTACTACCATTGTGTATGTGTCATGTCTTTCAGCATTTACTTCCTTGGATCTAGAATTTCTCAGTGGTGGGTAAATTCTAAGAGAAGAGGAAAAGCTAAAGCAGGAGCAAACAACTGTGTTTTCATTTGATTCTAGAGAACTAAGTCTCATCTTAAATTTTGAGTCCTCAGCATGGGGCATACTATAAAAACTATTCAGGATCTATAAAGGTCTGCATACCTGTGAGGGATATCTGCCCATTTTTCTCTTCTCTGTGTTTTAGCCATGTGAGACTGCACTCATGCAGGTACTAGCATAAAAATTGATTCCCGTCTAGCAGCGAGAAGTTTGAAGATCTCTTAACTTACTAGTGTTCTCAGTTCTTTGGATATATATAAGATTAATGTGGTTAATTTTTCTTTCAAGGGGGAGGTGGTTGGTAGCTTTATTGTATCTTGTCTACCTCTGGAAGAGCTACCTGAAATTTTATAAGCTTAAATTTATTCGCTTAAAGGTATAGTAGTTCCAATTCTAATATCGACAGTAATATGCTGCAGTACCTGTTTGACATTGCATGGTAATCATTCTTTGTGCAGTCAACTTCTTGCTTGAATTTGCTTTCCCTTCTCTCAATGAATTATTCATGTAACAGAATAAACTATCCAAATTACTTAAAATATCCAAATTACTTAAATTTCAAGCTCTGATAGTTGAAACTGCATGTTTCACTTAACATGCAGACCACACATTAGAATTACCAATTAATTGAAAACTTTTCTGTAAAAGATTAAGTAAATCCCTATTAAAGGGGATGATTAGTAGCTTTCTTTACAAAGATTTTGTACAAGTACATTTTATAGACTTAAAAAAGGTCTGATAGACAGGGGATTCTAGTGCTGAGCACCATGCCAAATTTTTTCTGCTTCCATTTGATTTAGCAATTACTGAGCCATGCACAGGAATGTCCAGAAACCAGTTTTATTTTACAGGTAACTGCTGTTTTGAAAGACTTAATTTCTAAGATACCTTGTCGCAACTTATTTTTGGGTTTTTGCAGAATCTCTGTCCGTTCTCGTTGTTGGGATGCGTGTATGGTTGTAGATGGAGGAACATCTTTTGAGTTCAATGATGGGGCAATAGCTTCAATATTGATTGATACAGAAGATGCACTGTGCACTGTACTGCTGGAAGAATGAAGGACCCTAGCATCTTCTACTGAAACAATTCTGGATCCAGAGGGGAAACTCCTGGATATAAATGGCATATCATAATGCTGCATTGCGTTGGAAATTGGCCTTTTTGGATGCATGAGTATTTGAAGGAAACTTGAGATGGTTTTCATTCCTTTTGGTTGGTGAGAACATTAGCCTGACAATTAAGGTCTTTTTGCATCTGGTGTAGGAGAAACATATCTGAAGTTTTACATCTAACTTCAGTGAAAATTGGTATTTTAACACATAAGGCAAAGAAGAAAAAACATTTATGAACACAGAGATGGGTTCAAATATTAAGTCAGTAGCATTAAGTACTCAGAGGTACAGTTTTTTTTTTAGTAACAGTCTGGGACTGATGAAACTAAAGACCTTCATAAATATACTTTTGTAGAAAAGTTATTGTCAGTCTAGCAATTAGATACAAGGATATATAGATTTTTGGTAAATTCTGATGTTGACAGAATAGAAAAACCTTTTATATTCTTTTTGAAAACTTTACTACTTTGTAGTTTCATACAACTTGTGACAATTTCTTTTTCAGTATTTTTTCTACTTTGTAGATTTACATCAGAAGTGTCTGATTTAAACCATGTCTTGAATGAGATAGCTCTTACCTTTTTTCTTTGGCTGAAGAGGGATTTGAAACCCAAGAAATTTAAGCCCTTTAGCAAGAATAAACTAAAGGAAACTGGCTGAAGTAAGATATTCCTTCACTGAATGGATTAGTGGGCTAGCAGTTGTTCAGTCACCATAGTATACTTAAGTGGCTATCGTTAAGAAAGCCTTATTAAGTGGAATGGAGTAGTACTTTGAGTTTCTTTGTAATTGAAGAAGAATGAAGCGTGCTGGGTGCTAAGTAGTTGGAGCACCAAAATCAGTATGTTTCCCAGTTTTCCAAGTAATGTGTGTTTACTTGCCCAGAAACTTAAAATTTCCAATCATATACTAAATTCTTTAATTGGCAACAAATTATTTTAACGTGTCTTCTATTATGTTAGGTAAGAAAGCTGGTTACAGAAATAACGTTCTGATTTTAGGAGAGGAAGTGTTAGAGAAACTGTGAACTGTCCTTGAAAGTCTGTGCTAGTAATTGCATGGATGAGGTTGCAGAATTTGGCAAACGAAGATTTCTACAGCAGGAATTCTTCTGCTACATGACTTGAAACAAATGCTGTCTACTACAGGTGTATTTCCATAAGTGACTTTTCTTCAAAATACTCTTGAATGAAGAGACTTCTGTATCAGATGTTCTCAGATCTAATGGAAATCCAGTGTGGCCAGTCACAAAATGTAAACTGATCTTTATAGGTGGAAAAGGGGATAAAGGATTTTTTTTTTCTTTCTACTACTTAAGTGTTTGTATTCAAGCTTAAACTAGAATTTAGAGGAAATTTATTTGACCAGATCATTGCATTCTAGTAAAACATAGTGTTGAAGCCTTTTTTTATAAGCTATCACTGTTTGTGTGTATTTCAACTTTTAAGTGTGCTGCAACATGAGTTACTTACACTGTCTACTTGAGTTACCACAGCTGCTGACCAGAAGAGAAAAATCAAATACTTGTCTCAAAACTTGGTAAGTTCAGGAACTATCAGAATAAAGCTTTTAATGTCTAAAGTCTAAAGGTAAACATATAGTAAGTTCACTGCACTAAGACTACAGTGTTCCAATTATTCCTAATCTATCTGTAACCATGTTAAGGGTGGTATATGTGCCTTTATCTAGTACACTAGTCACTATATTAAGATTTTAAAAGACATCCACCTGCCAATGCCAATAACACTAGTTTATGATTTCCTAGGACTCCACCATTGTGTTAGGTCAGAGGTTTAGGTATTGAAAGTGTCCTTGAACACCTGCAGAGACAGATTTACATCAGAAACTGTCCTGTACTTAGAGATAACTCTTTAAGTGCTGTAATGCTTTAGTGGCACCGCATCTGGAGTATTGTGTCCAGTTCTGGGGCCCTCAGTTCAAGAGGGATGCAGAGCTGCTGGAGGGTGTCCAGCATAAAATGACAAAGATGATGAAGGAAGTAGAACCACCTCTCTTATGAGGAAAGGCTGAAGGAGCTGAGTCTCTTGAGCTTGGAGATGGCTGAGGGGTGACCTCATTCTGTCCATAAATATGTGAGGGGTGGGTGTCAGGAGAACAGAGCCAGGCTCTTCTTCTCACGGTCATCTAGTGATAGGAGGCAATGGGTGCAAGGTGGAACATAGGCGGTTCCATATTAAAATCAGAAGGAACTTCTTCACTGTGAGGGTAATGGAGCTTTGGAACTGGCTGCCCAGGGGGTTGTGGAGTCTCCTTCTCTGGAGATGTTCAAGACCTGGATGTGTTCCTGTGCAACTTCATCTAGGTGATCCTGCTGTGGCAGGGGGATTGGACTAGATGATCTTTTGAGGTCCCTTCTGATCCCTAATGATTCTATAATGTTTTAATAGACTGGTTAGTTTCATGAAGGTGCATACCTCTTAAATATGTCTGTCACACTGTATTATGGAAACTGAAACCAATGTCTTCAGGCCCAACAGACCCAACTGTGATCTGGTTTATGGTTTAGTAAGAAATGTCAGTCACATTCCTAACTTAGCGAAATGGAAACGTGATTTACTGAAGAGTGGCCTCTACTGGTTTTGTCTGTTTAACTGCACTTCTATTGAAGCAGTTACTGGTGAATGCTTGATTTAAATAACTAGGATGATTGAAAGATCTCTAATAGATAAAGTAGCTACCTTTTTATTGAAGAACTGTAGAATCCTGTTTAAAAGCCTGTTGTTAGTTTTGACTGCAGTAGAGACAACTTAACTGGTAGTCATGTGTTCTATGACATAACTGAGTATTGGTTTAATGCTGATTTTTCTGCCTGGACTGCCAATGAACTCTGAATCTCTTCTACCTGCTGAATCAAACCTATGGTCATTTCATTTAATGCCAGTCCACACTGTGTTCTGCTAAACTAGGCCTGTTACTAGATATTTTTTTTAAGTTGTGTTTATACCTTATGTAATAAAAATTAAAAAAAAAATACATGGTCATCTGCCTCTGCCTTCTTTCTAGTGTTTTGTGTGCTCAGCATCATCTTACTTAGAGAATCATAGGTCACTTAGTTCAACCTTTGATGTAGCACTGCTAGATCCCCTCTAAATTATGTACCTAAGCATCAGGTCCACATTCTTAAATAGCGTATGAGATGTTGACTCTTCCAATACCTTGGTAGACCAGAACTAAACACAGCAATTGAGGTATGAGCCTCTCAAGTGTTGGGTATAGGAGGATAATTGCCTCCCTGCTCCTGCTAGCTACATATGTTTAGTAACAAGACACGATGTTGCTGATGTTGGCTACATGGGCATACTGCTGGCTCATAACTGTGCAATATGTTACAATTGTTTTCTAAGCCTTAATGATTTAAGTAAAATGCAGAGATTTATCTGTGCAGCAGCTGTTGGGATGGATTTGAGCTACTCATTTTTCAGTTTCAGTTAGGAAAAGGTTATCGGCTCACCTTGCCCAGAAGATTTGCATTATGTGTCTGCTACAGCTGCCATCACAGCTAACATATCTGCAATAGAAATACTAGTCCTCTTCCAATACTGAACCTGGTGCTTTAGGAAACAAGTTCAGGATTGTTTCTTCTGAAGCCACACTGCTGTCCTAAGTCTGTAAAGGGTTTTGAAGCAGTCTATTAAAAGCAAAGCATATTGGTGACAGTGCTGACTCTTCTAAATCACTGTTGATTAGACACTTTTTTTTTTTTAACCATTGAAGTTGTTAGCAAGACAGCAAAACATTCCCCCATTCATCAGAAAACATTCATCAGTCATCTTGTACAATATAACAATTCCTCAAAACTTTATTAAATGCAACAGAGGTTGTATGGGGTTACATTGTGCATAGGGAGAATTTACAATAGTGCTGTGCTGCAAAATATTTACTTCTAACTTCAGGCACAAATCTAAGGCTACAAATGGTGAAGTAAGGTGTGCATTGTTCTCTTCCACCTTCCCCTCACTCCTCCACATCAGCTTTCACAAGGCATGTTGCCCAGTAACTCCTTTCAAAGTAGTTACCCTTTTCAGTACCACCAAATACTTAATTCTGAACTTTTCTTCAGACAGAAATGGGACAACACTGTCAACGCAACAGCTGTACAGTGATGCTGTAGGCTAACCTTACGCATCCATGAATAAATTCACCACACTGACTGCATTTATGGGAATACAAGCAGCATCTTCATGCCCTACACCAGGTATGAAGTTTTACTCCAGGAGTTTCAACTGACACACAGGAACATGATAAACTTAGTCTGTCACCACGGTTTCTATGCATAAGATTAACATTTTATTGGAAGTCATTACCTGTCCCAATCCTTAGGTTTTTTTTTTCTTTGACAGTTGAAAAACACCTGATTGAGTTGTAGGAAAAGCTAACATGAGTCATTAGAGGTTAGTGTTACATGAAGTGGAAGTTACAGCTACAAACATGAGCTATTATAGACAAGGAACTGATGTCTTTTAATAGCACCAAAGCATCTCTTTGTTTCAGCACTTTATGCTGCAGTCCCAGCTTTTGTTTTCTGGTACTTGATCTAGAACTGCTAACTTACCAGTTGCAGTTGAAAGATTTTTATTCTTCAAAGACAGAAAATGAAGTTTTATCTGAGATCAAGCTCACATAAATCGCATTAAGAATCAGTTTATACTGAACCAGAAAACCTAGCATAACATGAACATTTATGAACAAATACGTATTCTGAATGGGCTGTTCACAGAATTATTGAGGCTGGAAAAGATCATTAAGCCCAGCCTCTGCTTTGCTAACAATAATGACAAAACTAGATTATACTCTTGCAGACTGGCAGAGAAAAACTTAATTGTAGCTTCTTTAATTGTAGCACTTAACTTGGAAAGTACTGAGCTATCTCTTGGCTGCTTTTGCATAGACATCCCTTCCCCTATTTATTTGGTCCCCCTTACAAAGAGTAAATTCTCATGTGACTGTACATCTTGGTTCAATGAAGGATTTGAATAGGTTTAATTCTTTAATAAGCCTTCAGTCATGTAGCTCCTTTACAAGACATTCCAGAGTTGTAGAGTTGGAGGAATTAACCAGAAGCACCTTTAGGAAAACCTTAGAGCCACAGAAGCTCTAAGAACCTGCAACAGTTGCTAGAAGCTTACTTATGTTCAGTTACAATGATTGTTTATAATTTTTTAAAGCTCCCCACTCAAGAAAAAGGCAAGTAACAATTCTACAGTTGTTCACATAACAAGTTCTAAAAATTATGAAAACAAATAATGTATGAAACTACATTAAGGCAGAAGACCAATTTAGAATGTTTTTTTACAGTAATGACATTAAAGGTCTTCCAGCACTCTGCTTCTTACAGAGCTTCACTATAGTTTGTCCACTGCATCCCATGCACTGTATGTGATCATAAGCCAATGGGATTTCTCAGTGTCAATCTGCATTTGATGCCCCAAAGCTCATTCTTTTTACCGCTAACAGTTGGCCTTGCAATAGTTGTGAAGTGTGAACAATTGATCTTTATGTCAGGAAGTGCTTCGTTGAGGAGCTGCAGGGAACTATCAGTCACTATTCCAAAAACCTGAAGAGTTTTTAATGTTGGAATGGTACCAAGTTCTCTAGAAAAAGAAAAAGTATGAAATTAATAGTGAACCGGAAAATATTTTTATTTTCAATCTTTAACTAGACAGCTGCATTTCCACAGTCTTTACTGATAAAAGATGCAAGTTAGCAGGTACTGCCAGCTCTTTTTCCAAAAGATTATGTCTGCCCTCCTGCATAACTGAAACCCTACTACTGACACCAGCAGTGATTGTTGGCAGGACTGGAACCCCCTAGCTGTACCTCACCATAGTAAGGACAAGTGGTATAATGCCACTGAAGGAATATATGGTGTATATACTGAGCAACAAGTCCCAAAAGTACACTGATATCATGGAAAGATTACCTTTGAGACTCCACACTGAAACCAATGATATATGCTTTAACAGTGGGGTTATTTTATTATTTCTTTATTCCTCACACCACTGCATGTGGTTGTGTATTACCATCCACACCATAAGCAATTACCTCACACCAGTATCTTTTTCAGTATGGTATCTGCAATTCTAAATTTGAAATAAAGCAAATTTAACTTATCCTCTACATGAATAGCAAACCAAATCCGTTTAGAGATTACTTACACTAGGGCAGCTGGTGATATCTGATAACATCGGCTAAGACACAGATGTTGTAGAAAAAAAAGTTGCTGAAAGTACTGGAAGCACTCTGGCTTCAACATCACACTGTCACTGTACATGAAAGCACATGAAATAAAGTTTTCAGTATAAAGCATCAGTAAACCTAGTATTTCCAAAATGCATGCTGAGAAATATAATGAATATCAACTTTTTTCTACCACTGAAGTGGTTTTCTTTTCCTCAAATGCATGGCATTTGTTGGTATGGCAACAAATCTATGTCAGAGATGAATTAAACCCTTTTTAGGGTGCTTGGCTCAAACTACAGATGTAAATGCTTCCTTCCACTCTACCTATCAACTACCATCTCCTTACTTAACAAATCCTGTGTGTAACTATTACGCTGAGATAACAAAGTTGTCTGCTTTATGTCATGATATGTCATGCCAGACAGCAAATATTTTGTAGGTTTAGCATAAAAAATACCTTCTGGTTGTGCAATCTTAGGGAGTCATGCATAATTGCTGTAAAATTAGTGCACCACAACAGAACTGGCATCTGCCTGAACCATGAAATATGAAGGACTAGCTGCACAAATCTTCTTACCTTAGATCTAAATGGGTGAGAAAAGGGCATCTTTCCACCAGTCTTTTAACATCTGAAAAGAGGCCACACTGAGTCAGTGCACCTTTCAGTAACATGACAAATGTGCTTTACGTAGCTTACTCACTTCTATATATGTTAATCTTCTCTGCTGGACCCTCACAACAGAAACAAACTGTGGTAGAAAGCTGCATACTTAAAAGACTTACAGCATGTTATGTCAAGGTACCTTACAGAATTCTTTTTTAAAAGTTTTTCATAAAAACATATCTATTTAGTCCAAAGCAGTGTCTCTAAAAGTCAGTTCTCTCAGCAACCTAACAAGTGAGTAATTTCAGTTCTGTTGCAGTGGAAATTTACAGTATCAGAGAGGTGCCTGAAATTCTTAGATGCTGTGAAAAATTACAAAAAAATTTCCACAGATGAAGCATTTACAGAATTAAGATCTTCAGGCATCTCCACTCTAACACACAGAAAATCCTTCCCATATGACAGAAAGTTACGATTTTCCTGATCTGAACCTTTCATTGTCTGCAAATAGCATAGAATCACCTGTGGCTCAGGTATCACCCAAAAAGGCTACCACTATTAGCAAGGTCCTCATCAACATACAAATGATTTTGCCATTTCAGAATGCAATACATAAAGAAAACAAGACCTAAAGAAGGTTGAAACTGCTGATGGAGAAGACTATAGTGTATTTATAGGTTTGGGGTTGCAAGAAAGACTAATGTATTTTTGTACAAGAGGACACATGCCAACAGGAAAAAATAAAGAATATGATAACTGAGATAATTTGCCTTATAAATTAACTGGTATCTGTACGACATCATGTCGAACTGAAACTCAAGTAGTTGCTACGCCTGTACTCTTGGAAAATGCCTTCAGCAGCCACAATAGCAATAGCCTTAAGACTCCAAGAATAGTATCTGGAAGGCCAGTTCATAGCAGAACAGGGGATCTAGTGGATTTTGCTCCCAGGACTTACTTCAGAAGTAAGGACTGCACTTTTCAACTCAAGATGAAATAAGCTTTCACCTGACCATTTTTAAATTCTCAAGCCAAATCATCTCACCTTTCATGGCTAAGCCAAAACCATGAGTACAATTCCCTGACAGCCAGAACATCAAAATCAGCGTTAGTGTATGATTTTTCTATACACAACAATGAGTGATAAATATCAGGAAAAAGAAAGCCTGCTGCTTTATCCCAGAGTGGTACAAAGGTGTGGCAAGCTGCCACTTACCTGACATTTGTAGATTCTGTCTGTAACCACTTAAATTTAATTGGGTTACATTTGATGTAATATGACTGACAGCTGCTTTGACATGGGTTTCTGTGAAGTTACACCAGGACAGGTTCAGCTCTGCCAACCTACACAGAAATGAACACAGTTGTGCAAAAGAATGACTGAAAAAGTTGGATTTCTGATATTATCTATTACAGATGATACTTCTAAGGCAAAAATTTTAACACATCTGCTACCATCTTCCTGCGTATGTGACGACAAAATTCACTATAATAATAACCAAGTACCGAAGCAGGCTGTCCAACAAGATTGTGGTATTTGTCTTTGGCAGTTTTCAAGACCTGAGTTAAGTGCTCATGGTGAGTGCTGAATTTAAACCCTGTTCTTGGCAAAAGGTTAAAGTCACCTCACAAGGGCACTTCCAGCTGGAATACCTCAACATCTTAGAAAGTGAAATTATTCTCTCCAGTGACTTCCACAGGAAGACTCTGTCCTTCCATCTTGCTTCTGAGTTTGTGACCTTCTGAACAGATGTTCATTTAGGGAGGAAAAAGGCTACTCATTATTAGCACTGGTCAGATCACCAATTAATCCTCGTTAGCATACAATACTTAGTAGTTTTTTATAAGACTCAGGCATGATGTGACCGTAACTCTTTGTATGCTTGACCACCTGTAGTCTACCATGGTTCAGAGCTTAGATGAAGTGTTTTGTGTGCAGATGCTGTAGATGTAACCAGAGGATAAAGACACAGTGAGCAGCTGTTCTGGTTTGTAAACTACCAATTTTTCAAATGTTAGTTGTAGTGCTTTTGTGCTGGAAAAGCATTTTATTTTTAAGCTGGAGGCAGCTTTCCTAGCAGACCTCCTGCATCAATGTGTGGACTCTACAGGTGATTGGTGGACAGAGACCATAAAGGGAAGGTACCTCCTCTTTCTTTCCTTCTTCTCCTCACCATTTTCATCGTCTTCGGCTACAACATGTCTTCAGAGACAGGAGGCTCCTCTAGGAGAGGGCTCCACCTTGGGGGGTGGGGGTGGGGCAAGCAATGGCTTTCAAACCCCTGCCACCAAAGGGTGGAAGACAAAAGCCCAATTGTAACTCTGCTGCAGGGGTACATACACATGGCTCTCTTTTGCACGGGACCTTAAATGCAGAGAGGTCAAAGAGGCAAGCTGTTCTCTGTACCTGCAAACCCCCTTCTGTGAGGGTGAACCTGCAGCCCTCCCCTTTCACTGAGGGCTCAGATACAGGAAAGCTGCACCAGCTCATTCCTGTCCTTGGCAGTGGACCAGAGTAAGGGCAGCTCCTCCACAGCTGTACTACAGCAATCGCCTTTGAATGCCAGAGGTAAGCTCTTAACCCTCTACCTCCCTTGGTGCCTGACCACAGGGGAGAAAGAAAGGCTCTGCATAAGGCCTATAGAAAGCCCTCGGACGAGACCCCAA
>VZRI01002331.1:77144-126629 GCA_013397515.1 Upupa epops | reverse complement strand
TCTCTTCTGGAAAGTCAGGTGCCAGTGTGTGTGTGTGATTGGAAGGCCAAAACTTGATGTGTTAGCTGTCTCCTATTTCTCTCAAGGCTGTGTGTAAAGGCATTGTGATACAGTCTCTGCTTCACCTTTTTGATTCTTTTACTTACTTGGGATTTTTTTTCCTTTTCTTCTTGGTGATGGGTTCAATAAACTGTTGTTGTTTTAGCAAAGTTGCTTCATTGTCTGTTGAACTCTCAGTGAGAACTGGCTGTTGTGCTAGTATTAAAGGCAACAACCCAAACCGATTTAGACCTCTTACTAAACCATTATAGCAGCACATTCAGCTGGCTATCTCCATGTAAATGATAAAACAGTTAAATTGCCACAAGCATTCCTAGGATCAGGTTTGCCATTTGCAATTCACTGCACTGATTTTGGTTTTCTAAAGAGCTCATGACCCAAGTATTCAGACCAAGCAATAGGAAGCATTATCTACCCATGACAGACAGGGAAAGATTAAGACTTTGTCCACTAACTTGCAGTTGATTAAAAACATGCTTTTGCAGCAGCAAATATTAAGTAGATTATCCAGCATCTCATAGTAGTCAGGAGAAAGATCAGAATAGAAATCCCAGATTGACTGGGGCTCTGTACAGTGACTTCTTGCCAGCAGAGGGTTTAATCACCAGAGCTGTCAATCTGGACATCGCTTCATGAAGTACAAGGTTACTGAAGCATTGGTCTATCACGGATGGAAAATCCATCCATGCTTTCCCCCAATTGTAAAGGGAGATCTGGGGAGCAACTTCCAAAGGCACATTTTCACTTTGTAAGGATGACATACTGCTTTTGTTGTGAAAATCAAATTAGCTGGTACTCAAAGGAACCTAAACGGGATTTACTTGCCAACAAAACTAATAATCAATCATTAGACATTTAGGAATAGGCTTATAAGAAAAGGTGTTACTAACAAGTGGCATTGGGATTCCTATAAAAAGAAATAAAAAAGATTCTTTTTCACAGGAATAGCAGTAAACAGGAATAGCATAAACTACTTTTGTCTCACCTGGAACAGCTGCTTAACATCAGCTCCAAGGCTTCTGCAGAAAACCCTGAGCATCCACTAAGATTTAGCCTGATCAATCTGGGATTCTTAGCAATGCTTCTGCAAAGAGGAAACAAGAAAAGTCTGATACATTTCAATGTCAGAATATAACTTGCTTTGCTAGAATGTGTAATTATATTTAACAGCTACAATCCCGGGCACAGAATTATTCATTAAACATGATACTCTGCATCCTTAGTAAACTGACCAACCCAAGAATCACTAGTATTTCAACTCTGTACTCCCTACATCATAGCACAACTTCAAAAGGGATACTTGCCTATTTACCTAACATCCCTGACAAGTCTGCTTATTTATCAGCCGCTAATTTAAAATGAAATAATTTCTTTTCACCTCTCTTATGTCATTAAAATACATGATGGCTTATTAGAGAGACCATGCTTCTACAATAAACCAATCATTTTCTGAATCAATTTCTGAAGTCACCTTTCTGCAAGATGTAGTTATTCCAGACTAAAAAAAAAAAACACATGTCCAAACAACATCCACCAAAAGCATTTGTTTGCAAGATTAAAGCAGCCATACAGTCAGACAGTGAAGACTAGACCACATACTGTAGTCAAAACCCAGAGACACAGTATTGTATATAATGTGGATACAGAAGGCAATAAAAATCCATCACTGGTGCCAAATTGGTAGCCACTTTTCAGAAACTTAAAATCTGGTATCAAAAGCCTAACTATATTGGTTTATTTGTGCTCTCTTCCCATACCCTGTACATCCCACCTCTGGTGCAAGGAAGGCATCAGAAAGCACAAAAAGTATCAAGCAGGACACTGAGAGCCTCTGCCATCTGACCTATCATCTTTGGCACTCCCACAATCACCAAACATGTCTGAACAAGAGGTTGACTACATGCCCATTAATGTCCTTCCAGTTTACCAAACAATTAATCTGCTTGACTGGATCGGTAATTTTCCAGACACTGAGTGCAAATCAACAAATGAGAAGCAATGCAGAGGCTCAATAAGCATCTACAGGAAAGCTGCTGAGACCCCTTAAAATAGAAAAGAACCTATATGCCATTCACAAAGTTTCTCTGGGAGTGCACAAATGGCAACATAAAGTATGCTTGCTGTACATCCAAAGGACACATAAAAACTACGGATGAGCTACTTCTCCAAGGAAGAAAGCTGTTTCTCTAGGGCATGAAGAAAAGCCAACAAGAAACTCTTAAAGAGAGGTGTTGCCTCCTCACCTCATCTCTTGGAGGAAAGCAGCAGCTCATGTAGCCTACCAGCTAGCTCCGTTAAAAGCCCAAATTGGCCATTTTAAAAGACTCCCACAACAACTCTCAACTGCATTATTTTGCTATCTAGCACAAAACTACTGCACCAAACAGAAGGTGTTTACTGAGTATTCCCAAACACGTCACTCACTCCATGATGTCATCAGAGAGCACTAGTCCCTCCAAGCTGAGGTTCTGCAGCTTTTCACATAGACAAAGAATGCTCTGGAGATCTATAGCAGACACTGTGCAATTTGACAAATCCATATGTTCAACTTTGAGAGGTCTGAAAGAAGAAAGATTTAGGTTACTAAACTGACATTAACACCTACCCCATAAATTCTATACCATAAAAATACCCTATACAATAAAACCATGTAACACTTGTAGAAAATAATTACCACTGTATTCACCTACACACTGGACATACTAAGTTCACTGCACCTACTGGTATGCTACCCACCAAAACTACAGAATTCTTATTTTCAAGGCATTTACAGCATTTGTCTCAAGAGGTGAAGTCTATCCTACAGGAGTTGAAGACATTTTTTGAGCTTCCTACATAAAAAGGCTGGATACGCTGACAATTCTTTTATCAACAAAACAGAAATTACAAGTGGATGATGGTGCTTGCTACTGTCAAAAAAAAGAACAATTTAACTTGATTTTAAAATCAGTCAGGTGAATGCATATCCTATTATTTCAATACATGCCTAATCAGCGATCAACTCTTCCATACTCCAGAGACAGCACAAATGCTATCACTGGCAGAAACCCTGAAAGCAAAAATGGAGAGCAACTGAGAATATTTGAGATTGGTTTCATAATCCAAAATGTGCAGAAGAAAACCTTACGTGCTTGTTTTAAACAATGGACTTCTGATACAAGATCTTGGGCAGCGGAATACAGTAACACCTGTAGGCAGCAACTGTCCAAGCACTCCTGGCAGAAGATTTCCAGTAGTCAGATCAAGAGTCTGCCAGAGAGATTCATCAAACCTAAGGCACAGAATTTGACTTCTTAGTAGGCTAAAAAGGGTCTGAACTACGAGCAGATACAGAAAGTTTTCAGTGTCACAAAAGACAGGTATGGAAAGCTATTTAATACTATTTACTAACATTAAAAACCAGGAGCCATCTTTTTATTCTACAAACACGTCACCCACATGCAGCATAAATTACATTACACGTGAATAAACAAGATGAGAACCAGACCATCTAACAGTCTAGAAAGCAAATGTTTTCTTAGTACTAAATGATGAAAAGTAATACTTACGAAAGACTACGCCACCTCTTGCAAGTCTGAGAAACTTTTAGCAAGTCTATTAGTGGCAAATAGTTAAAAATTGCTAAAAGCAATTCATCTGGAAGTGTATCCCAAGAAACACCTTTAGGGAAAGAGCAAACATGTTCTAGTTAAAGCTGGTTCAATTCTACCTGCAGATCAGGTTGGTTGCTTGTAGTACCTCTACAGTCTTTCTATAGGCTATGCAGATGTCAACCCACTACTCACCCATCTTTATTACAGGAAGATACCACAATTGTTTTGCCTAGGTATGATGGGTAAATGCAAAGCTTTCCATAACATAAATTCTGTATACATACTCAAGCTAAGGAAAAACAATTTCCCTGAAAAAAAAAAAAGGACAGTAATCTTTATTCACACATGCTCATTTTGGAAACAGGAGTATCTCAATTACTTCCTCTGTATTGTAAGACCTCTTCCTTTTTCCCCATGCCACCACTAAAATGCATTCGTATGGATATCAGCGTCCCAGAAGGGAGCCCACAGTGAGACACGATTTTGCATGGAGCACAGAGAACAGTGGTTACAGCAAACTGCCCCTTTAAACACTCTTGTTCTCTGGAAACATTCAAAATCTGTCTGGACCTGTTCCTGTGACCTACTCTATGTGATCCTGCTCTGGCAAGGGGGTTGGACTAAATCATCTTCAGATCACCCCTAGATCTCCCTTCTAATCACCACCATTCTACAATACCAGAGGAAAGAACCCAGCATTATCTAACATTTTATTCAAGTGCCCCCAGTCTTAAGGTTACAGCACTATTTTTTTCCTGCCAGCCCTTTTCCAGCCCAGGAGCCCTATGCCCTTTCCTGCACCTTCCCTGCAGTTCTCTGACAGGGTCTATTGCATTGCACATAGCTCCACTCCAGCTTCAGCCTGCACTACAGAAGATGTGGATGTAGATCCTTTTAGTATTGAGGTCCAAGTATCTTTACTTAAGTCCTTAAGTGGAAAAAAAAATTAGAAAATTCAAGCCACCCTATGTTTCAAAACTATATCTGGGACACAGGCCCAAATTAATCTGCCATATTTAGCAGTCAGTATTCATCTGGCAGCCAAATCTGGAACATCCTGGATGGAGTATGGAACATCTGGAACACCCCCGGGCAGAGCATCTCAGGGCACTGGATGGGCCTAGGTGCCACTCAAGTCACAAGCGGCAACAGGAGACAAACAACAACAGCCTCCACCACACAGACAGGGGTTGGTGGAGGCTGACAGAAACCAATCACGGCTTACACGGGGAACAGTTCTGGAGCAAGATACACTGCCTCTGCTTAAAGCAGGACTTATCAGCCCAAACTTGAAAGCTGGTGGAAGTGACGTTCTACAGGAACAGAGCAAAAGAAGAGCTATGAATAACCTACAAATGAAAGATGCCCACTCTCCATCTCTCCTGAAGAATGAAAGCAAGCTGGTCTACGATGAAAGTACCTGATTCTTCCTCTCGAAGCAGACGAGGCCGCCGCACTAAGATGAAGTCCTCTTTCTCCTTCACCTTCAGCCGTTTCATAGGAGGACTAGGTGGTGACATCGCCAAGTCCTGCGGCAAGTTTTCACTACCAAGTTTGTCCTTCTTAAGGACGGACACTCCCATACCAGAGAGAAAATCGGACGTCCAGTCCCAGGAAAAGCTGCTGGAAACATTGCTGCTGGAGGATGGGATTTCCTGGAGGTGTTTCCTGCAGACATACCAAACCCCACAGGCTCTAAAGAGACCGCCAGGCTGACAACCATACAAGATGGGTCACGACGCACCGAGGCACTTCACGCAGACCCCGCATCCCCACGCGTGGAAATTCGGCAGTGGGTCTACAGGCACCGGAAACACGCGTGCGCAGCCAGCCACGTTCTCCCTGTCATCCCGCTCGGGACGGGCACGCCTTGTCTTCGGAGGACCGCGGGGCCAGAGGGGAGGGTCAGGCAGAACCGATGGGGGCCGTGCGTGCGCTTTGGCGTGGCCATCTCGCACCCGTCCCGCTCGCGCCGTTGCTCCGACCCGCCACTACCGGGACCGCGCAACTGGCGGAACCGGGCAGGGCGCGGGAAAACTCAGCGCAGGGGCAGGCCCGGGCACCAAGAGCGACCCTGAGCTGAGCGCGCAGGGTTGCCGCCACGCCGCGAGATGTGCGGAGTGCTGGGGTGGGATCGCGCGGAACACCCCTCAAACCCGCGCGTAACCACAGGCACGTCCCGAGCGCCGCGACAGGAACCACCAGATCGGTCGCGCCTTTCTCCCACGCGGCTCCCAGACACCCGGTACCTGGACATGGCGGGGTCCAGGTCCCGCTGTTCAGCACCGCGTCGTCCCGCCGCGCGCGCTCCCACGGCTCTCAGCTCCGTCCGGAAGCCGGCCGCAGCGCATGCCAACACACGTCGTTTTCTTGCTGTACCCACAGTGCTCCGCGCCCGTCTCGGAGGCGGAGCGGTGCTGTCGTCAGCAGGGCTGAGTGCGGCGGGTGGGTGAGGGGCGCATGCTGGTGGCTACGCGGAAGGGGTCGGGCGCGGCCATCTGAGCCCTGGCGCCGAGGCCTGCGGCAGTGACATGGCCGGCGGCGGTGAGGGAGCTGGGACAGAGTCGGGTCGGGTCGGGATCACAGTGCCGAGTCACGAAGCGCGGGGGACCTTCGCGGTGCCGGGGAGGAAGGCCGGGCGCTTTCGCTGCTGGGAACTGGGATGATCCTGGAGGAGACTTGAAGTCCCTTGGGCCGGGGGCCGGGGAGCGGAGAGGACAGGGGGGGAGGGCTGGGGGCGTGTCTGCGGGTCCACTTTGAGAGGCGAGGGGGCCGGAGGAATCGGCGTCTTCATTTTTCTCCACCTAATTTTTCCCGTCATTCCTGGGCCCAGGCACGTAAATTTAAGCCATTCCTGTTCAGGTTTGTTAAGGGCCTGTGAGCCAGGATTCTGTGCCACTCACAGGCCCCGGATATAGCCATCTGTTCCGGCGGTGTGCATATGCTCTGGAAGACCCGAATCGCGCATTCAGTGACGCTCTCCTGTGAAGGGTACCCTGCTTTTCAGAAACGTCTTCACTGTAGAGACCAGAGCTTGACTGGCAGTGTCCTGCTCCAGCCTTTAACCACCCTCACTTAAAATCTGCAGTTTTTTTACACTTTGTGGAAACAAGCTTGTGCCAAGTTTTTTTCAGTAGTGCTGTTGCTCTTCATGATTTCCTACCATATTGCGTGTTTTGAAATCGGTGGTGGTGGAAAGCTAATCCTGAGGACGCCTCACTCTCATCGTAGTCAGACACTTCCTTCTAAATGCTGTTCTTTGTTTACCGCCTAATGACGTAAGGAGGAACAGACTAGATGCCTATAAAACTGAAAATGGTCATGGAATGCAGGGCTAATTGTACATTAGCCATCAAGTCAGGAACAATGATATTGCACCTGTGTATCTTTAACAAATAGTTTGGTTTAACATTGATGTTTTTTACTAATGTTCAGGGACACTTGTCTATTTTGAGTGGAAATCTAACGAAACACAGGTGCTTCTTTTAGGTTAAAAAAGACAAGCTTACATATAACTTGATAGACAGAACCTTTTTTTTCTTTGTCAACCTTTTCACTTTTATCTGTTATTTTGGAGGAGAATGAAGAACAGTTTGTGGGAAATCAAAACAACTTTTTTTGAGAAGCTTTGAATTATCAGTCTAAGTTTGCTTTAATGCACTGTTAGGGTTATAATTGTGTTTGGCTTCATTACTGACATGTTGGCAGCCCAGGTAGCAATTTCTGTTCTTTTTTTTTTTTCAGATTCTTACTGTAACTGAACAGCATTTGTGTGTGAATCTTGTTTGTCCAAGGAAATTATTTATACTTGGAGAATGCTGCTATTTTTAAGGGAGTCGGCACAGCATTTTATTATTTTTCTCATGTATTAGTAGGTACAAAACTTGTTTCCCTAACTATTGATAAGAAAGCAGTTAAATGTTTAAGAAATTTAAAATCTTCATTGCAGGATACCTGAAATTACAGGTACTACTAAAATAGCAATCAGTACACATATTCTGTGGTTTCTTAGTAAAACAAAGCTATGTAAATTGTGTTTTTCTTGATTCATCTTAGTGGTTATTTCTCCCAAATAGTGTAATTGGGTCAGTTTTCTCAGGCAGTTAATGGTTATTGCCTTTTCATAGGTAGTTTTCTCACTGTGCTCTTAATGCAGTGAGATGAGAAGTGAAATGTGCTAGAAGAACCTTAGTAGAGATGGGAGATGCTCTTGCACAGGTGTTTTTTGCAGTAAGCTGTGATTCTCACTTGACTCTGTCCATTACTGTCTTTGATACTATTTTCATAGGTTATTAATTTTCCTGTTGGTTGGTTGTTAGATGTAAATATGGTGTTAAAAATGCAGAGTAAGGAAGTGTCTAGCAGCTTGGTTGTTCTAGTGTTTTAACTGAAATACCTAAGATTTCTAGAAGATCTTTTTCGAAGCTTTTTGATGATCTTCATCTGAGAATACTTCAACAATGGCAACAGAAGTTCACAGTTTCTAAAAATTTCTGAAGTACCAGATATATGAAAACCAGAAACGTCCTTATTACTGATCTTTAAAGGATGTTGAGAACTGAAGATTGGCAAACCAGTCTGCTTGCTTTTGATTTCCTGAAAAGAAGTCTGGATCAAATTCTGTTCTTCTTCTGAAAAGAATTTCTGTGAGTGTCTAGGATATAGCAGCTGAGTAAAAGACAGCCTCAGTTTGTCAAGGACAGGTTGTTGCAACAATCTAACTTAATTCATCCATAGATCAATGGTATATTAGAAGATGAGTGAGATTTGGTTTTGCTGAGGAAGAATAGTTGTGTACAGCTACTGTTGTGATTAAGAAGGCTTATCTCTTGGCAACTAGACTTTCACAGAGTTTTTGTAATGAAAAATAAAAACTTAAGAAGGGATAAGGCTAGAAGTGACTACAGACCCTTTTGAGCGTACCAGTGGAAATCAGAATGCTTTGAGGATTCAGAAGTCTCTGTGTGGGGGAAAGGTACAGATGCATAAAGTTTTGCACCTGCACTTAAGCAGGTATGATCAACTATACCACAAAGGATAGAGAGCAGTGATGTGTTTGTCGACGTGACTGAACTTGGAGGATGTAATAAACCAGATGAATGAAGGGAACAACTTGCAATGTATACTGATTAGTATATTTTTCAGTAAAGCATGTGCAGCATTGTTTACACTCAGTTCAGGCCACCTTGAACATTAACTGGGAGCTGTTGGAGTTCCAGCTCATTGTCACAGAAATTAGATAAGCTGATTAGATAAGTGCATAAATAAGAAATCTGCAGGAAGTGTGATATTAGATTGGGAAGAATTGATGCTTTGCTGCAGAATAGAACTGGTAGAAGAATAGGAAAGAATAGGCTATAATCTGAGATTTCTGATTAAATGAGCATTCCTGGAGTCCACTTAAGTGAGATAGGCCCTTCCTTCACAGATAAGCTGTGGTCTTTTTAGATTTTCTTTAAAAATAAGATTTTGAACAGCCTTAATTGCTAAATTTGGTGCTCTAAAACAGTTCTAAGAAAGTGTGAGGTTTTTTCTCAATCTCTTCAGTTGCTTTAGTAACTTTAGTATTTCTGAACCAGGTAGAGTAGTTAATTTGTAATGTAGATGGTCATGAGTGTGGATAGTCCTGAGATGGACAAGGTAATTTAATACTGTAATAGTAGGGAATGTCCAAGGGAATTAAGCATAAACTGAAAACTTTATGAAACTTGCAAAGATTTATTAGCTGTGTTTGATCTCTAGAGAATTTCTTGCCAGGATTTCGATATATCTTTTCATTCACAAAAGCTGTATCTGAAACAAAGCAAGAAAATCATAAGCCTACACAAGAGTTTGTCCTTTTATTGGTTAGGTTCATTTTCAGTAAGAGTTTCAGCTTTTGATCTTGCCAGTATTAATTCAAAGTGCCTTATTCTGCAGAAATTGAATGTTCCAATAGATGCTTTTCCCTTCACAGTGAAGAATTCTGTTACTTTTTTTCATAGCTTACTAGAGGCATCTTCTAAGCAATTGAAGGTTGTGCAGTATGAGGGAACTCTTCTGAAGTAGTTAATGGATTTCAAGGAGTTCAGGAAATTCAGCGAGCTGATACTGGGAAGCCATGTGCTAGTAGTGAGAAGCCTGTCTAAATAAAGTGTTAAAAGCAGAACAATTGGTAAAGGACTTGCCATTCTTTGAGCTAACCACCAGGTTCAGAGACAAGTGCTGCTTACCACAGGAAGGTGTGGCTTTACAGCCTACAGCAATATATTTTAAGGTCTTCTGCAAATAATTCTCATACCGTGGGTTACAAATATATCTGTCTTGTTAGGCAGGATGTAACTCAGAGATCCTCTCAAGCACTGCATTTCTCACCATGTGGAATTTTTTTTCCATTTAATCTATTTGTGTGGAGAGCTAGTTTGAAGTTGGTTTTATCTAAAGCCTTTGAACTATAGTTTTGAAAATGTGCATACATTCATAAACTCACAGAATGGTTTAGGTTGGAAGCGAACCTCTGCTGTGGGCATGGACACCTCCCACTAGATCAGGTTGCCCAGAGCCCTGTCTAGCCTAGCCTTGAACACTTTCAAGGAGGTGACAGCCTCAGCCTGTCCAGACAACCTGTTCCAGTGCCTCACCACCCTCATAGTGAGGAATTTCTTCCTAAGATCTAATCTAAGTATTCCTTGTTTTAGGTTGAAACCATTTCCCCATATCCTATCACTAAAATGCCTTATAAAAAGTGTCTCTCCTGCTTTCCTGTAGGCCCTCATCAGGTACTGCTATAAGGTCCCCCGGCAGCCTTATCTTCTCCAGGCTAAGCAGCCCTGATTCCATCACAGTGTCCTCACAGGAGAGGTGCTTTAGCCCTCTCATCATCCTTGTGACCCTTCTCTGGGCTCACTCCAACAAGTCCATGGCCTTGTACTGGGGGATCCAGACCTGGATGCAGTACTCCAGGTGACCTCTCACAAGAGCTGAGTTGAGAGGAATAATTACCTACTTGACCTGCAGATGATGTTCCTTTTGATACAACCCAGAATGCAGTTGGCCTTCTTGGCTGCAGTCAGGCATTGCTGGCTTGTGTTGACCTCATTAACCAACAACCCCCAGCCCTTCTCCTCAGGACTGCTCTCAATCTATTCACCACCCAGCACATGTTTTACCCTTGGGATTGCCCCAACCCAGAATCTCATGCAGTTTTTGCAGGCCTAGTTTTCAAGCCTGTTAAGGCTCTTCTGGACAGTCTCCCTACTATCCTGCATGTCAACAACACCACACAGGTTGGTGTCCTTGGCAGACTTGTTCAAAGCCACTGTCCACATTGCCACAAAGACAGTAAACAACACTGGACCCAAATGAGAGCCCTGAGGATGACCACCCATAACTGATCCCAGCTTGGACATTGAGTCATTGATCGCAACGATTTTGAGTTCTGCCATCTGGCCAATTTCTTAGGCACCAAGTGGTCCATCTGTCAGATGCATGTCTCTATTTTAGAGACAGATGTCATGGGGGACAGTGTCAAATGCTTTGCACAAGTCCACGTAGATGACATCAGTTGCTCTACCCTTGTCCACCAGTGCTGTAACCCTGTTATAGAAGGCCACTAGTTTTGTCAGGCATGATCTGCCCTTAGTGAAGCTGTGATGGCTGTCACCAGTCACCTCCTTATTTTCTGTGTTCCTCAGCTTGCCAGACACAGGGGTGAGACTGAGTGGCCTGCAATTCCCTAGGTCATCTTTACCACCTTTTTAAAAACTGGGGGTTATGTTTTCCAGTTGGTGGGAACATGACCGCCATGATTTCTTAAATGTGATTCTATAAAGGCCTAGCAACTTCATCCACTGGTTCCTTCAGCACACATAAATGAATCCCATTAGGTCCGGTGAACTTGTGAGTCATCACGTTCTTTAACCTGATCGGCCTCTACCATGGCTGGTACTACTTCCTTCTCTCAATCCCAGCGTTTGACTTTTGTGACTTGGGTGGCATAGTTTGTGAACCTGCCAGTGAAGACTGAGGCAAAAAAGTCATTGAGCACCTCAGCCTTCCATGTATTTTGGCTAAACAGACCACCTGTTTCCTTATGGAGGGGACACATGTTTTTTGTAGTTTTACTTTTCACTGGTGTACCCGTAGACCTGGCCAGATACAATACTATCAGGGCTTTGGCTTCCTTAACCATCTCCCTGGCTGTGTTACAAATCCTCTGTTGTCCTCCCCAGCTACATGTCCTCATATATTTCAAAACAACTATTGCAGTTGCATTTTGTTTAAAAATAGGCCTTTCATTTTTTGTTTCAAGATTCAACTAGAAATCGGGTGAAGAACAGAAAAATACAGTTTAATTTCGTACCTGCAAAGTTCTTTTGCTTTTGAGTTAAATTGTGGTAGGATTCGATTACCTCTTTTGTAATGTTACTTACAATTTTATAACCTTTTTGGAAGTTCCTTCATTGTATTAACTGTAGGCAGTATCTTGCACAAAAACTTTTCATGCTGTTTTGGTAACAGCTTTTTAGATGTGACTAATGGAGAGTACACTATATAATTTTTTTTTGTTAGCATAGCATAAGGTGTGTCTGTAGTAGGCATCCCATGCTGCCAATGTCAGATAGCACTGCCTTAATGAAGCCATTATGTAGTATTTATTTTGTGTTGTACTTTTGTGGTAGCATTTGCTGCTATACTTTAAATACAAAAGTCTTTTTTCTGGGGAAACAGCAATGGTACAGGAGAATAAACAAGGACTTTCTTGGAGTAAGTGATTGAGAAATACGTTAGATAGTCTGGATTTGTTAATTAAAAATGACCTAGCCAAAAATGCAGTCCAGAAGATAGTATCAGGATGCTTTGACCCAGCAGAAGTGCTGATAATCTGGTAACATGCCAGACGTAAGGCAGAAGATAAAATGTGTGTCTTTGACAATCAACGTGATCTGTTACAAAATGCAGTACAAGCAGATAGTGTCAGGATGCCTTGACCTAGTAGAAATGCTGGTAATGTGGTAAACATGTCATGAAAAGCAAAAGATAAAAAGTGTCATTGACAATAAACTTGACTGGTTGTTTTCAGAGTAACGTATGCTGTATAACAGAGCATGCCTTATTCCTTTGTGGAATAAACAGACTGATCTGATCTGCTGCTTGGAAATGAAATGTAAAATTAGGAAAATGTGGGGAAACAAAATTGTACTCTTTGTTCTCGAGAAACTAGTGGCATCACAAACTTTGGAGGTTTTTTTGTTGCAATAAGACCGTTTTCAGCGTAGTGATCTCATCCATGTGACAGATAACAGATCTGTTGAAATAGTATACAGAGAGACAAGTGAGACATGTTCACTGTAACAAATTCTGAAGGCATTTAAAAGTAAATTAAAGGAAATTTTAGTAGTAGCATTTATTTTAGATCTCCATAGTTCTAGTGCAAAGTAGAAGCACTGAAAATAGCATATCATGGAAGCCATAGGAAAAACCATGTCAGTTAAATCAAACGAGCTTGACCAGAATAATAACCTTTTTCTTTTCTTTAATATATGAAGTGCTGTGTTTATTAAAAAGGTTAGAAGCGGTTTGACTAATGGAGGAATTTAATGAAATTCAACAAGGGCAAGTGTAGCATCTGGGCAAGAACAACCCCAGGTACCAGTATAGGTTGGGGACTGACCTGCTGGAGAGTACCGTAGCACAAGGGGACTTGGGGGTCCTGATGGACCGCAGGATGACCATGAGCCAGCGATGTGCCCTTGCAGGTAAGAAGGCCAATGGCATCCTGGGGTGGATTAAAAGCGGGGCATTAGCAGATGAAGAGTGGTTTTTCTTCCTCTGTGCACTGCCCTGGTGAGACCACATCTGGCCCATCAGCTCAAGAGTGACGTAGAACTGCTTGAGAGAGTCCAGCACAGAGCCATGAAGGGGACAAAGGGAGTGAAGCATTTCCCTGGTGAGGAAAGGCTGAGGGAACTGGGTCTCTTTAGTTTGAAAAAAGGAGATCGAGGAGTAACCTCATTAATGTTTGCAAATATATACAGGGTGAGTGTCAGGAGGAAGGAGCCAGGCTCTTCTCAGTGTCATTCAGTGATAGGAAGAGGGGCAACAAGTGTAAGCTGGAACACAGGAGGTTCCACATAAATATGAGAAGAAACTTCTTTGTAGTGAGGGTGACAGAGCACTGGACCAAGCTGCCCAGGGAGATAGTGGAGTCTCCTTCTTTGGAGACATTTAAAACCCACCTGGACATGTTGCTGCCCACTTGATCTAAGTGATCCTGCTTTGGCAGTGGGGTTGGACTAGATGATCTTTCGAGGTCCCTTCTAATCTCTAACATTCTGTGATTCTGTGATGTAGCAAGTCAGATTTTCACTAGTAGACTTGTACAGCTTGCTGTTCCTTTGCATAATACCATTCATGTATGAAGGTGTATGAGCTTTCTAGGCACTTCTAGTGGTTCTGACTGTAACAGAGATTAACTGAACCCAGAAAGATTAGCATAAACAGTAAGTTATGGCAAGAGAGCGTTGATGCTCTGAAGAAGGATAGAACAGGAATGGGAAGGTGCATTAGCTAGCATGTTTCCTCTCACTATGTGAAATTTCAAACTTGAAAGAAGTACATCACAAGAATACTAGCACATACTTTGCTATGTTTTTATGCTGTGTTAACTCTGAGTACAGAATTTAAATGCATAATTGAGGAATGGTTCATTGAAAAAGTTGCTCATATGTTTTCCAGAAACATCTTAAGTATTTAACCCTTTGTCCAAGGTCCTAGGTTTCTTCTAAAAGAAAAAACCCCACAACTTCCTTATAAAACTCCAAAGCTGGGCTTATAGATCTACTCAATGGCAGAGATTTGATTTCTGTATCTACTGTATGTTAAAAAGATGAAGAGAACTTGTCCTAACATGTAGCTAGAAGTAACAACATGAGAATTACATGGTGTTTTCATTTCTGCAGAGGACTTCTGAACTCTGAAGAGCACCTTTCTGAAAACTTTGATCTGATTAAAGCTAGATTACAAGAAAAGTCTACTAAACATACTTCTGCATTAACATCTTTCAGGCATTTTAATGATATTAAATGGTTTTTTTTGTCTTACAGTTCTGATCAGCTTTTTTACATGAGCTGTGCTCTGTGGCTGGAGTGAGCATTCAATTATGAGTGGTGCAGCACTGGGCCTTGAGATAGTATTTGTGTTCTTTCTGGCCTTATTCCTGCTTCATCGATATGGAGACTTCAAGAAACAGCATAGGCTGGTGATCATAGCAACGTTATTGGCTTGGTATCTCTGCTTTCTTATTGTATTTATTCTGCCTCTGGATGTCAGTACGGTAAGAAACTTGAGATTTTCTGCTTCGTTGCATAAAACAATATGCTATTTTTAAAAAATAGTTTGTTCAAAAGTATCTTAAGCAGAAATTATATTTTCTAAAAAGTGTCTTAATTAAATGCTTGTGACCTTTGTGCATGACTATTCACAATTAGTTTTATTTTTTGTTCATCTAATCAGCAAATCTATTTCAAATGTTTAAAAAAATTCATTATTTGTTTAAAGCAATTTTTTATCTGTTTAGGCAACATAAAAACAGAATCATAGAATCACTATGGATTGCAAGGGATCTTGAAACATCATCTAGTCCAATCCCCCTGCCACAGCAGGATCACTTAGACTAAGTCACAGAACATCACAGAACAGAACATTATAGATTGGAAGCGACCTTGGAAGACCATCCAGTCCCATCCCCCCAAAACAGCTGGATCACTCAAACCAAGTCCGGGTGGTTTTCAAATGTGTCCAGAAAAGGAAACCCCACTAACCCTCTGGGCAGCACTTCCCCAGTGCCCTGTCACCCTCTCTGGGTAGAAGTTAGAGAATCACAGAATCAGGTTGGAAGGGACCACAAGATCATCCAGTTACAACCCCTCTGCTATGGGCAGGGACATCCCACCCTAGATCGGGCTGGCCTGAGCCTCATCCAGCCTGGACTTAAACACCTCCAGGGATGGGACCCCAGCCACCTTCCTGGGCAACCCAGCCCAGGCTCTCACCACTCTCACAGTGAAGGACTTCCTCCTCACATCAAGCCTAAATCTACCCATCTCCAGCTTTGCTCCATTCCCTCTAGTCATGCACTACCTGAGATCCTAAAAAGCCCCTCCCTAGCTTTTTTGTAGGCCCCCTTCAGATCCTGGAAGGTCACAATAAGGTCNTCTGGGCCGCAAGTGCACACTGCTGGCTCATGTTGAGCTTTTCATCCACAAGCACCCCTAAGTCCCTCTCCTCAGGGCTACTCTCCAGCCAGTCACTGCCCAGCCTGTATTTGTGCTTATTATTGCCTCGCCCCAGATGCAGGACCTTACACTTGGTCTTGTTAAGCCCCATGAAGCTGGCTTGTGCTCACCCCTCCAGCCTATCCAGGTTCCCTCTGGATGGCATCCCTACCCTCTGGTGTGTCTGCTGCACACAGAAGTTGGTGTTGTCATCAAACTTGCTGAGGGTGCACTCAGTGCCTCTGTACATGTCACCGTCAAAGATGTTGAACATGACTGGTCCCAGGACTGATCCCTGAGGGAGTCCACTGGTCACTGGCTTCCACTTGGACATGGACCCATTGACAGCCATCAAGCCAGTTCTTAACCCATCTAGTGGTCCACTGATCAAACCTATGTTCCATGAGCTTGGAGACTAGACTATGGTGCGGGACGGTGTCAAAGGCTTTGGTCAGGTCCAGGTAAATGACATCAGTCGCTTGCCCCTCATCTGTTAATGTTGTGACCCATTCATAGAAGGCCACCAGGTTTGTCAGGCAGGATTTGGCCTTGGTGAAGCCATGCTGGTTGTACCCAATCACGTCTTCACTATTGTCTTGTCTCAGTAGTGCCTGCAGGAGGTCTGCTCCGTGTTCTTTGTGGGCACAGAGGTGAGACTGCCTGGCCTGTAGTTCCCTGGCTCCTCCTTCCTACCCTTTTTGTAAACAGGAGTTACGTTTCCCCTTTTCCAGTCAGTGGGGGCTTCACCAGACTAACATGACTTTTGGAATATAATAGAGGGATTTAGCAACCTCATCTGCCAGTGCTCTCAGTACCCATGGGTGTATCCCGTCAGGTCCCATGGACTTGAACGCTTTCAGGTTCTTCAGGTGATGACGAACCTGATCTTCAGTTACGATGGGCGGTTCTTCCTTCCAGTCCCTGCTGTTATCTTCCATGATTCCAGGAGTGTGACTGGAGGCCTTTGCAGTGAAGACTGAGGTAAAGAAGTCATTGAGAACCTCAGCCTTTTCCATGTTGCTTGTGACCAGAACTTGTAGTTTTTTGCTTATATGTATTGCAGACTGCATGTTGTTTTATTAGTGTCATTGCTCCCATATGCAAACCTGAGTACAGGAAGTGTCTTAAGTAGTGTGACTTACTATTTTTAAATAAATGTCATACCTTTTTTCATCACTGATATGAAATAAATTGTTTTTTAGACTATTTATAATCGGTGCAAACTTGCTGTTAACTCCAGCCCTGCAGAAAGCAATGGCTCTTATGTTACTGTTGCTCCAAGGTATGAGCTCTATGTTTTCTTCATATGCTGCTTCTGAAGAAGTATTTGAAGATTTTATTATTTTATATGCTTGGAGTGTACTGTGATTTTAAGACTAAAAAACAAGTGTTATCCATGTGACATTTGAAGATTAGAAACATGCAGGTGAGGGGAGATATTCCTGTAGCTAATCATTATGCAGTAGTAATTATAAAGTAGTTCTGATCACCTAAAATTTCCTTTTTTCTTTTTTTTTTAATTTTATATTAGTTTTCTTCTATTTTGTTGTTAAAGTGATTGAGGTAAGCTTTGTGAGCAATCTGTATGAAAAGGGGCCACAGAGAAGCTTATCTTTCCTTCATATTCTTTAAGACTTTAGACCTGAAAAATCTGCTTTTATACCTTGTGAATAAAATGAATAGGCTTGTCTTCTGTATAAGCAGCATATCCAATTGCTTATCATATTCACATGTATACAGTTATTGGAGTTACCTGAAATGAACTGTATTCTACCTAAGTAATGATAGCCTGCCTGCTGTCTTCCACCAGAAGTAGTTCCTGGATGTGGTGAATGTAGGCAAATGTGAGCTCTTTCCATGGCTGCTTAATTCTTTACCCTCCATTGTCTGTTTCCACTTCTAGTAGTTGTGTGCAGTTTAATGTAAGATGTTTAAAGCTTGTAAGATGACAGTTGATATGTCTGTGTGAAGTATTGCCAGTTTCATTGTCCCAAATTGAAGCCTATCTGGAGATTAAACGTCCATGGAAAAATAGACCATCCAGTGTATTTTTATTAAATGTAGTTAGGTAAATGCAGAGTTTGAAAAGTATTCAATAGCTTTTCAGTTTACCTGCAATTTTGGAACTTGCTAATGAGTGTTAAAATGTATGACTTAGGTACATCAAGTAGATATGCCTACTTAAGCAGTACCTGAGTGTACTGTGTTGGTGGAACTCGTATTTTAAAACTTTGAAACCTGCATGTGTTAGTTTGGTAGCTTTGAAAATGCTTAGGCTCTTCACATAAAAGCTCACAACTCACTGAAGTAGGTTGACCCTGGGAAACAGCAATTATTTCTCAGTAGATACTCCTGTTAAATTTACTGTATTGCTCACATGCTCACCATTCTTCACTACTCAGGCAGATGTTGGTAAAACCCCCGAAGTGTCTTGTGGGTGGGCACTTTTGTCTTGTGCTCTTTTTTTTACTACAGAGGCTTTTATAGCTTTTTTGAACTACATGTCAGAAATGGCCTCAACAAATCAAAGTTATGTAGGACTGACTAAATTCATCTGGGTGACAGAAGAAACAATTAATACACTCATTTAACTTTCTAGGTAGTAGAGCGATGGGTAGTAGGTGATGGGTTCCCTAGATATTTTTTTGAAAACCTGCTGCATTGATTAACATTGGATGGTCTTCCATTACAGAAATGTTTTTTATTTGCATGATGAAAGTAGTTCATGTCCAGAAAGAAAAATTGTAACCTTAAATTGCTTATTTATATTCATAGATTCATAGAATGGTTCAGGTTGAAAGGGACCTTAAAGATCATCCACTTCCAACCCCCTTGCCATGAGTGGGGACACCTCCCACTAGACCATGTTGCTCAAGGCCCCATCCCATCTGGCCTTGAACACTTCCAGAGAGGAAGCATTCACAGCCTCCCTGGGCAACCTGTTCCAGTGTCTCACAACCCTCACTGTGAAGAACTTCCTTCTGAATTTCAGTCTAAACCTCCCCTCTTCCAGCTTGAAACCATTCCCCCTGGTCCTACCCCTGCAGGGCCTTGGAAACAGCCCCTCCCCAGCTTTCCTGTAGCCCCCTTCAGGTACTGGAAGGCCACTAGAAGGTCTCCCCTAAGTCACCTCTTCTCTAGGCCGAACAGCTCCAACTCAGCCTATCCCTGTAGGAGAAGTGCTCCAGCCCTCCAGTCATCCTCATGGCCCTCTTCTGAACAGGTTCCAACTGTTTAGAATCTTTCTTGTGTTGGGGGCTCCAGAACTAGATGCAGCTTATTTCACTTCAGTCTTTGAGGTGCTGCATTTTTCTCTTAAGAAAGTGTCTAAATACATTATTTCTATTAAGGAAAATGATAGATATTTTGAATTGGTGATCCAGTTTATTCTGACATGGTTGATGACTGACTGAACTCAGGTATTGATTTATTACTGGTATGGCATTGTTGAAGACCATTGGGCAAGGGATTTTAAGAAAATGTTTTCTTATACTCTTGGCCCTACAACTAACAGTAACCTTCTTTACGTTATTACAGCAAGCAAAAGTGTTTCAAACCGTGGAGTTACATTCCTGATGGAATTATGCCAATCTTCTGGCGTGTTGTGTATTGGACCTCACAGTTTTTAACATGGTAAGTACAGCAAAAGAATATGACAAAGATAATGATAGGGGTATCATTTCTAAGTGTAACAGTCACAGCTTGTTCTTGAAGAATACATTTCACTATTCCACAGAGCTATCTAATAATATATTATTTTCTAAAAGTGAAATTTCTCTTTATTATGTATTGTACTAAATTGAGCAAACTTTTTTCTTACGGTTTCCTTTTGGGTGGCCATCATTACCTTTTGATTAATTTTTATAGTTGAAACTGAGCTAGGTGTTTATGCATAGATTGTATGAAAAAAAGGGGTTTATGCAACTGGACACCAAAATAATTCCATGAATAAGTTTCATAATTTTTGAGTAATACTGTAACTTATTTTTATTAGAATAAGAAGCTGTAGATATAACTATTGCAAATAGATTATCAGTGCTTAGGGGTTAGATTAGTGTGTGGTTTCTGACTAATATCAAATAATTAGTTCTGTTCCTCAGACAAGAATATCAGGGTTGGTAATGAGTTCTTGATCAATACAGGTCTTTCCTAAAAAAATTATTTTTGTTGCTTTTATCTGCTGCTTGTGTTTAGGGTTTGCCATCAGGCCAGTACAACTAAAAGAAAGACATAACTAGCTAATCTGTTAGAAGCTTGGGAGTCTTTAGCTTGAACATACCTGTCTCAGTATATTACTGCTGCTGAACTACTGTTTTGGGTTTTTTTGGTTGGCTGATGTGGTCTGTCTGGTTTGTTTGATTTCCTCCTAGGATTCTGCTACCTTTCATGCAATCATATGCTAGATCAGGAGGGTTCTCCATTACTGGAAAGATTAAAACTGCATTGATAGAGAATGCAATCTATTATGGAACTTACTTGCTGATTTTTGGAGCATTTTTAATATATGTGGCTGTAAACCCAAACTTCAATTTACAATGGTAAGAATAGCATTGTAAAGCACTTGCATGAGTTCTTATGAAATAGTCAAAAGCAATGTTTTCTGTAGGTGAAATGAAACTACATAGTAGTTGATTTTATTTTTGATAGTTGGAAAGTTTTGTTAACTTACTTTATGGAAAGGAGCTTTTGAATACCTATTTTTTAGGGTTTTTTATTTTTGGTAAGTATGGCAGAAGACTCCTCATCTGTAGATTTTCTGATTTTGATACATATGGCAAAGGAATCTTCTTTTATTTGCAATGTTTGGTTTTCCTCCATATAAATTCATTTGCAGAGTCAGTGCTGAAACTTTCTTGATGTTTTCAGAATAACGCTTTTCAAAACATCTGTGTTAGTATTTCCAGTGTAGCACTTCTGTTTACTGTAGATTCTGTGTAAAGGTAGTGAAGTAAGTTACAATAATATTTATAACACTGTTAATTTCCATCCTAGATACAGTAGTAGACCCTGTCATGTAATGATTACTTGATTTAAATTTTTCTACATGGAAATACTGGGTTCTGAAGCTGTTTCTTGCAGTGACTAACGTTATTGTATTTTGACCTCACTTTATACATGTTTGCTAAGTTCATATTGTTCCCTAAAGGAGCATCACTGTTTGAGAAAGAGTGTTTTGGTGTTGACTTCAGAGGGTGCAGAAATATGGAATATGCAGACAAACCATGGCAGCTTTAAATGTGGCCAAATAGTAGACTGGCTTTAGGCAAGAGTTTGGTACTTTCTTGTAGTGGTGGGAAAATGGGGGGTTTTTGCTGGTTTGGTTTTCTACGTTTTGTTTTTGGAATTGTTGTTTTCCCTTAGGAGTCAACTTCAGACTATTGGGATAGCAGCTGCAAACACATGGGGTCTCTTCCTTCTTGTCTTGCTTTTGGGTTATGGTTTGGTGGAAATTCCCCGTTCTCACTGGAATGGAGCAAAGAGGGGCTATCTACTGATGAAGACATATTTCAAAGCTGCTAAACTGATGACTGAAAAAGCAGATGCAGCAGAGAATTTAGAGGATGTTATGGAGGCAAGTAACCAGCTTTCACTAAGAAATAAGTGAGGGCTGCTATTGTTAGTCATCTCTGAATTTACTTGTATTGGGCATTTGTGAAACCAACAAAATAAGTAGCATGAACTAACTCTGAAATATCAGTAAATTAAGAAAATCATCATACTATGTCATGTGATGGCACTTGATTTCTGTGTCTGAACAGTCTCTGAGATTAAGAACTTCGGAACTTGGTAGCTGTTACTTGCTGGTTTTATTCTTTTACTTGTATTTTCAAGCTAGATTTGCAGAATGGTGCTGTGTGTCTTTTGAGAAGAGGACATTTAGATTTTTCCAGGAACTTCTTTTGAAACTGTATTTATTGTTACATGTAGGTTCTAATGTAGATAAAGAGTAGAACAGAAATACGGTTCCAGTTGAATAGCTTATTCCCTGCTCTGGATACCATGGCTTGAAAGTAATACCTCTGAAGAGTTGAATGGTAGATTGATAGCCTCTTCTGTAATAAGAGTAATACTGTAGTAGTAATAGCATTATGAAGAAATTGCTATAAGCATCCAAAAACTTCCTAGAAAATAAGCAACAAAATCAAAATAGCATTTAGGACAGAGTGTTTCAGTTGGAAGGGGCCTACAAGAATCTTCTAGTCCAAACACTTGGAGGTGCTGTGCTCTTCTCCCTGGTGTCCAGTGACGTAATGCTTGGAATTTGTTCAAAACTGCACTAGAGAGATCAGCCTGGGCATTAAGAAGCATTTCTTTACTGAGAGGGTGGCCAAATACCTGAACAAGCTTTGTAGAGAGGTGGGTAATGCCTCAAGCCTGTCAGCGCTTAAGAGGCACTTGGACAATGCCCTTAACAACATGCTTGAACTTACGGTCAGGCCTGAACCAGTCAAGTAGTTGGGCTAGGTGATCATGCTTAAACATCTTGTGTCTAAGAGGCTCTTTCCATGCTTAACAACCCAAAATTTTAGTGGAGACACCAGTTTTGGGTTTATATCTGTTTGTATCCTGGGCTTACTTGTTTTTTCCAGTCTCCTTTCCTTACTGCTCATGCTCCTGGTTTTTTTTAGCATTCTTCCCAAGGCTCTGAAATCTATATTAATCAACCTCAGACTTCTTGTTGCAATACTGTAGTTTCATCCATGTGAAATAGCGGGAACGGACAGCAGCCTGAAGCTTATACTAAACTCTTTGGTCTTGTGGTGATGTCCATAATTGAGGTCCTGGGCAGACAGCAAACTTTACTGAAGAGGCTCTGTTTTAACAAGGCTGTAGTACAGCCAGAGGAGCATGGCCATGAGCAGAAAGCAAAGTCACTATTGGATTCTGCATATTGTAAGGACAAGTTTGTGTAACTCATTACATAACCGGTGACCATGGATGCAAAGGAGACTGACTACTTGTGACCAGAAACAGCTGAAAAGAAAACCCAGATGTAATGAGAAAGTCCATATCAAAAGAAAAACCCTCTGAATTGACTGACTGTTAAACTTAGAACCCACCACTCAAAGTTCGTTAGCGGCAGCATCCTGTCCGAAGAGAAGGAGAATCCCATCAAGAGAAGCAGCATAATTCTGTCTCCCCTGAAGATGCTCTGCAAGCATCCTTTCTTTTGTATTGTGCTGTCCTTGTCTGGAACAAGTTTGGGGGCAGAGACCCTCGGTTAGAAGGCTTCCCAACCCCGATTCAGCTCCCCTAGCTCCCTCTTTTTCTCCAAAACCTGATGAGGTCAGGAGAAGCAGGCAATATACAGCTACAGGGCAGGGCTAGCGGAATAGCGTGGATCGAGGGAGCGTCAGGGTCCTGCCAGTCAGCTCAGCTCGGCTTAGTTCAGTGCATGGGATAGAAGCAGCAGCAGCCCAGGCAAAGGTCTGGGCTGAAGAAGACTGGCATGTCATGCTCACCCTGAGCAGAATCTATGTATAAGGGTGCAGGATAGGTGGCAGCACCCCCACACCTCCTCTTCTAAACTGGTCACAAAGTCACAAACTCCTCCCTCAGAAACTTTGCTCCCAACACCGGTCAGCTCCAGGCAACTACATGTAGTAGCATCCTTTGCTCACACAAGTGGGCCATTAGCTGGCAATTGCTTCGGCCTTTCTGAGTGGCTGAAAATGATGGTGACTTTCCTGCCTGCCCGCACAGTCTAAAACAGAAGAGATATTGTTTTGAGAACAAAAGAAATGGAAAGGTGATAGCAAAACCTGTTTTTTCCTAACCTAAGACTTGCTGCTTCAGCAACCAGCACCTGTCACCATTTAATCCAGACACTCTGTTATGTTTGCGGGCCTCTGAGAAAGTGAGCCAGGAGAGTGCTTTCCTCCCCACTCCCGCATGAGAATCTGGACAGTGACAGTCTCTCACAGGGAAAAGATATCATCCATGTGTCAACCTCAGTTCTTAGCACTTCAAGCTCTTCTGGACTGCTGTCTTTTACTAGATTGTCCTTTAACACAGGTAGGGTGGCTGACAGATTCTGAGGGTGTCATGCACAGCAACAAAAGTGTCAGCAAGTTAATGCAAGATAAAAACCTTCTCTCAAGGTTTGGTTATTCACTTTTCCCAGAGTTTCTTTTTCTTTCAGTCAAGAAACAGTTGCACTGTAACTTATAAATATTGGTCAATATTTTATTTTCAACCTTCATAGGAATACGGAGGAGCATGAAAAATAATTAAAGATTGAGAATGCCACTTGTGGCTCTGGGAACTTGATTGTAAATATTAGGAATTGCCGCTGTTTCAAATCACAGTTTAGCTCTACCCACTTTTTAGTGCACACAATTTAGCACACAATTTTAGCTCTACCCACTTTTGTTTAAGCTGTAGTTTTCTTCCTTTCTCAGAGGTTCTGACAACACAAGAAACGGCAGTACTAGAGATGCTTTAGATACTTTCACATTTTTTTATTTTTTTCTAGTCCAGCTTGTACAGAGCTATATACATTTGAATTGACCTTTGCAGACATTTTTGCAACATTTTTTGTCTTTTTATTAATAGCAACACTACATAATAAAAAATGTTTCACCACAGACTAATCAGACCTCTTGTAATCACTCACTCAGGAAACTCGGAGGAAATCCAGAATTATTGACAGTCATCCATTAGAGCAGCCTTTTTTATGTGTTTGTATCAATTTAACCTTCCTTATCATATTAAACGCAGTTTCTCTGTCTGTCTGATCATCTTATTTGACAAGATTTTTAAGCCTTTACAATTACTTCTTTCATCCAGACTCTATAATTTACATATTTGTTTTTTTTAAAGTGCTGCTGCAACAACAGAAAAAGCATCATCTCTCAATAGGATGAAGCACAAAATCTAGTTCTCAGTAAACCTGGTGAACTGTTACAACCAGTTCTGACACAACTTAACTATTACCTAGCAACTTTTTGTTACTGATAAATGTCAAAGCTATATGGAGTTACAAGTGAGGAATAATTATGTTAATGGTTGCTTCAGTGATCTTAAAGGTCTTTTTCAATCTGTTTGATTCTGTGTTTCTAAAATAGAAGAGTAAGTGGTGGTCAATGGGACAGTCTAGTTGGAGGCCTGTATTTAGTGGAGTCCCCCAAGTGTCAGTTCTGGGACCAGATCTATTCAATATATTGATTTATGACTTGGATGAGGAATTAGAGTGCACTGTCAGCAAGTTTGCTGGTGACACAAAGCTGACACAACAGAGGGCTGGGTTGCCATTCAGCAGGACCTAAACAGGCTGGAGGGTTGGGCAAGGAGGAATTTAATGAAATATAAGAAGGGCAAGTGTAGAGTCCTCTCTGCACTGCCCTGGTGTGACCACATCTGGAATATTGTGTCCAGTTCTTGGCCCGTCAGTTCAAGAAGGACATAGAACTGCTTGAGAGAGTCCAGCACAGAGCCATGAAATGACAAAGAGAGTGAAGCATTTCCCTGGTGAGGAAAGGCTGAGGGAACTGGGTCTCTTTAGCTTGGAAAAAAGGAGATTGAGGAGTAACCTCATTAATGTTTACAAATATATAAAGGGTGTCAGGAGGAAGGAGCCAGGGTCTTCTCAGTGTGATTCACTGAGAAGGGAAATGATAGGAAAAGGGGCAGTGAGTTTAAGCTGGAACATAGGGCATTCCACATAAATATGAGAACAGACTTCTTCGTGGTGAGGGTGACAACACTGAACCAGGGAGATTGTGGATACTCCTTTTCTGAAGATGTTTAAAACACCTGGAAGTGTTCCTGTGCAACTTCATCTAGGATTAGATGATCTTTTGAGGTCTTTTCTGATCCTCAGCATTCTGTAATTCTGTGATAAAGTGATATTTATAATGCTGTTTAAAGTAATTAAAATGAACTTAAACCAGGTGAGATAGAAATTCCTTCAAAAACAACAGAAATAAGGAATTATTTTCCATTTCAACATTTGTGCATAGAAAGCAATCCTCCACAGATTCAAAGAGTAGTATTTGCATGCTATAATGTAGTGGATTTTTTAAAAACACCAAATGTAGATATTCTCTATAAATACTCCTACAGTTATCTTTTATTAGATGTCTATTAAAGCTGTGGCTTTTAGGAAATTCTCTTTAAGCTGTGATGCTCATCTTTTTAGTAGAGAGGACTGACATTCTTATCTGAGCCTACAAAATTCTAATTAACATAATGAAAAAACTATTCTTTTTTCTCAACAGAAAGTCCGTAAAGTAAGTGAGAGTATCAAGTATAACCACCCTTTGAGAAAATGTGTTGATACAATACTAAAGAAGGTAACACATCATTCATCTTTAGCCATAATTACTTAATTGGGAGGGGTTGCTTCTTGGACCTACTGAATACTTATACTGTTTTCTTTTTCCCTTGATGTGAGTGTCTGACCAAAGGTAGAGTTCAGATTCTTTTTCTCATGTGTAGTGTTTGAGAAACAGAAAAATCTAAGCTTAAATTGAGATTTTCAGTTGCATGAAATGCTCTAAACATTTACAAGCTAAAAAAAGCACTTGGTAGTCTTTCATCTTCTGAATAATTTCCTCTTTTTCTCCCAGTGTCCTACCGAGTATCAGGAAAGAATGGGTAGAAACATGGATGACTATGAAGACTTTGATGAAAGACACAACAGTTATCCAAGTGAAAAAAGTTTGGTCAAACTTCACAAGCAGGTATAATAATAAATGAAAGAATACCTCACTTATGCTAATGTAATAAGGAAAAATGAAAGACAGGGATTTTAAATGCTTATACTTAAATTGCTGAGTATAGTGGCATTTGAAATTGCTATATAACAGAAACCTTTGTCAGTGGAAAGAAATTACAGAAGCTTGATGTCCCAAGTCATGCAATTCAAGTTTCTAGAACTGCAAAAGTTGTTTCTGTTGATTTACATCTCAGTGTTTTCACTGTCGGTGAGTAAACCTTGTAATGATTAACTGAGAGTGCATTTTGAAGAAATTGTAGTAAATACTTGGTATTCAGTAAGATGGAAAAATAAATGGGCATGGTGAAAAAAGTAGGTTGTTACTGCTACAGATAGGTTGTGGTGAAAGAACTATAAAACTCTTTAACTACCTGCTCTTGTGAGTATACAGAATTAATCTTTGCTATTCAGCAATGTAGACATTTTTAAGGGGTTTTGCAAGCCTTTTTTTCTCATTGCTTGAACCAAGTATCTTATAAATATCATGTCTTGGAATTTTTTTCTAGGTAATCTATTCGGTACAGAGACATTCTCGTACACAGGTCCAGTGGCAAATTCTTTTAGAACAAGCATTTTATCTAGAAGATGTGGCAAAAAATGAAACCAGTGCAACTCGACAGTTTGTTCATACTTTTCACTCCCAGGAACCAGAGAATAAAATTATTCAGTATTTCTACACACCAACTGTTGGTGAGTGCTATCACATGAAATATGAATGCACACTTACATAATGGAATAGTCATTGGGTGTTGATTTATGCTATAAACATAAGCTAATTGTTTTACAAACTTGGTAGCAGTTACGTGTCATAATATTAGTAGTAATTTGGAAATCTTAGAAGAAGAAAGAAAACTAGCAACATTAAATTGTTGGATCATGGTTGCTTTCTGCTTTTGTGAGCAGTTATTGAGGTTGCACCACTTTTCCACTAAAGCAAAAAGGACTCTTCTTATATCACGTCCTAAGCATTAGAAGATGTGTCTGCTCATGCATCTTTTCGAAAAGTGTCTTATCTTAGTAATTTTATAACTCCTAACTTGTTGTACACTAGCAAAGTGTTATTTCCAGTGCAAAACAGTATCATTTTCCAGACTAAGTTTTGTTTCTGGAAGAGTAACAGGCAAACAGGGAAAAATTGGAAGCATCTTGGGTGAAACCACAGAGTTTCATTCTACACTCCTCACAACCTGTGTTCAAAATTTGCTTCCCAAATACCACACCATTTTCCTGAGGTGTGCATATAGTTCCTTAGGGCTAAACCTGATTTCCAGGCATTGGCAAAGGCCTGAAATTTAAGTGTGTGACTCCACAGATTCCAGCCTTCATTGGAAAGGCATGAGTGGGAGAAGTGCCTAACATGTTTTGTGAGGGAGTTCCACACCTGTAATTTTCATTAACCTATTCTGGATGTGTGTGTGTGTTTGTTTTTTCCAGAGTGGTACTGGGAGTGTCTTCTACGGCCATGGTTTTACAGGGTGCTTGCTGTTGTTCTGGCCACGTTCTCTGTAATAGTTGTGTGGTCAGAGTGCACATTTTTCAGCACAAAGCCAGTTTTATCACTATTTGCAGTTTTCATACAGCTGGCAGAAAAGACATATAATTATATATACATAGAGGTAAGTTTAAGATAACATACATATTTGGAATGTTTATTACTACAACAAAAGCTGAAAAAATGGATTTAAAGACGAGTCTGTCAATTTTCAAAGGATCTCTAAAATACCAAACTTTATTTGTGTGGAGAGTCTGTCTTTTGCCGGTTCTTAGCTCTTTGCAGTAAGGGCAGGTGTGTACCATTTAATGTATAATTTATAAAAAATTCATTTAGAGTTTAGATTTTCAGCCTTTGTGCCTAATTAGACATGTGTGCCCTCACCTTCCTAAACAGGAATTTGTTGTTGACCAGAAATCCAGTCATAGCTGTGGCTGGTATACCCATGCACTAATTTATCAGTAAAGGAACCGAGCTGAAAGATTCCAGTATATTAACAAAACAGGTTGAATTGAAAACATTTTTTTAATACACTTTTTGTGGGAAGACACAGTCATAGTAATTATTGAGGCTTTTACAGCAATTTATGTAACAAGTAGAATAAATGCTCAGTTGTGTCAACTTACATGAGGCAAAGATTGTTACAAGTGTAATTCTCATTTTATTTTAGTCAGAAAAACTCCCAAAACTCTTCTCAGAGCTGGTATTGTCCCACCTCAAAATAAAAAATAAGAGTGCAGAGGCTTTGTGCTAAAATGTTTAGCAGAGTTCAAGCAACATTTTTTTTTTTCCCCCCAGATGGCCTGTTTTCTTACCATCTTCTTCTTAAGTATCTGTGTTTACTCTACTGTCTTCAGGATCCGTGTATTTAACTATTATTATTTAGCTTCACATCATCAGACAGATGCATACAGTCTGCTGTTCAGTGGCATGTGAGTATGTAGCATATATTTTGCAGATATTCTGTCAATTACTCAAATTGAAAATGCCCATGAAACTTTTGTTTATGGTTTCAGCCTGTATATCATTCTGTGTTACGTCCAGTTATGATTTCTTAAAACTTTGACTGTAAGAAACTGTTCAAACATTGTTGTGTCTGCATTTGTGCAGGTTATTTTGCCGTCTTACTCCACCATTATGCTTAAACTTTTTGGGTTTGACCCATATGGATGCAACAATCTCTCACAAAAACACTCAGCCAACTGCTTATACATCTGTAAGTACAGAAAATGTGGGTTTAAGCTTTTTATATGGTACAGAGAATAGTCAAAATATTTTAACATCCTTTTTTATAGTAAGATTGAGATGCATCTTCTCACTGATACTGAACAGAGTAGAATACATAACTTGTAGACCAGGAGTTTGTGATGATAGGTAATAATAGTTTATACTAAAGACACGATAGCTGAAGTTTCTACTGGCTTTAGCATATGAGATGTGTTCATAAGACTAGGAGCAAACATGATTTGCCACCAGTGCACTTCTTTTCACTGAACAGTCAATTTCTGTAGGACAAGTTATGTCTCACATATTTGTTGTTAGCAGATAGATTCTTAGTTTTGTCTAGAGGTTCTTCTCACAACAGATGAAAAAATTCACCAGATTTGAACTGGTTCTAGGTTAGGTGAGACAAGATCTAGCATCTTAGAAACGACAAAGTGGATATAGTGTTAAAGGTGGCATTCAGTTCAACTGCCTGAATCACATATGTGGAGCTAGTAATTACATGTGTTTAAGGAACATATGAAAGGTTGTATGTTGTGAACTGAAAAAACAGAAAGAAGGCACAGTCATTATGGATACATATGGAATATATGTGATTAGAGATTGTTCTTATAAATTGTGTTTTCCAGATAATGGGATCCATGAGAGTACTGTCCTTCATTGCAGATGGATTCTACATATACTACCCGATGCTTGTTGTCATTCTCTGTATTGCCACATACTTTAGGTGAGTTATTTTTAAGACATTCCCCATGTTTCTTCACATTTGCAGAAATAGTTTCATTATTCAGTAGGAGATTAAGTTTTACTGTTTCAAGCAGTTGAGTTGTGATATATTAACAATGCAAATGGTCTTTATATATGTGAAATATATACCTTTTAAGAATATTAATTGTATTAACTCATAACTGAGTTGTGGGGTCTTTCCTAGATCTGAGGTCTGATTCGTTAAAACTTTGGAGTCCACAAATAATTAGATTCTCTTTTTGATGTTGAAATTGCCAGGAAGTTGTGTTTCTAGCAAGGTTTTCTAGTAAAATAAGAAGCATTAGCAGAAACTTCATTTTGTAGCAGGACATATAACAAATTCCTGATCATTGTCAGACTTAAGTTTGGAAGCAGAGTGGTTTAAATCATTTGGTCTTGATTCCCTAAGACAGTTTCTTAGAAGCTGGAAGGTAACTGGAGAAAATACTGTTATATGCTTGCCTGATCCTTATTCATAGATTCATAGAATAGTTCAGGTTGGAAGGGATCTTAAAGATAATCCAGTTCCAACCCCTCTGCCATGAGTGGGGACACCCCACGCTAGACCAGGTTGCTCAAGGCCCCATCCCATCTGACCTTGGACACTTACAGGGAGGGGGCATCCACAGATGTTACAGTGTCTCACCACCCTCATTGTGAAGAACTTCCTTCTGACTTCCACTCTAAACCTCCCCTCTTCCAGCTTGAAACCATTCCCCCTGGTCCTACCCCTCCAAGACCTTGGAAACAGCCCCTCCCCAGCTTTTCTGTAGCCCCCTTCAGGTACTGGAAGGCTGCTACAAGATCTCCCTGGAGTCTCCTCCAGGCTGAATAGCCCCAAGTCTCTCAGCCTGTCCCTGTAGGAGAGGTACTCTGGCCCTCCAGTCATCCTTGTGGCCCTCCTCTGGACACATTCCAGCAGTTCAGTATCTCTGTTGAGGGCTCCGTAACTGGATGCAGTACTCCAAATGGGATCTCAGGAGAGCAGAATGGAGAGGGAGGATCACCTCCCTCAGTCTTATGGTCATGCTTCTCTTGATGCAGCCTAGGATGTGATTGGCTTTCTGGGCTGCAAGTGAACATTGCCAGCTGATGTTGAGTTTTTTGTTGACCACCACCCCCAAGTCCTTTTCCTCAAGGCTGCTCTCAATCTTTTCACCATCCAGCCTGTACTTGTGTCTGGGATTGCCTTGACCCAGGTGCAGGACCTTGCATTCCGCCTTGTTGTATCTCATGAGGTTGGTACTGGCCCACCTCTCAAGCCTATCCAAGGCCCTGTGGATGGCATCCCTTCCCTCCAACGTGTCCACCACACCACACAGCTTGCTGTCATTGGCAACCTTGCTGAGGGTGCACTCAGTGCCACTGTCCATATGCCAAAGATGTTGAACAGCACTGGCCCCAGTACTGACCCTTCAGGGACACCACTTGTCACTGCTCTCCATTTGGACTTTGAGCAGTTGACCACAATTCTCAAGAGTGCAACCATCCAGCCAGTTCATTACCTAGCTAGTGGTCTGTTCATCAAGTCCACGTTTTTCCAGTCTGGTGACCAGGATGTCATGCTGGACAGTGTCAAAATGCTTTACACCAGTCCACGTAGATGACATCAGTTGCTCTTCCCTTGTCCACTTGTGCTGTTACACCATCTTAAAAGGCCGTCAAATTAATTAGGCAAGAATTGCCTCTGACAAAGCTCTGTTGGTTACCAGTCACCTCTTCGTTTTCTATAGGCCTCAGCAAGGCTTTTAGGAGGATCTGCTCCATGATCTTGCCAGGCACAGGGGTGAGGTTGGCTGACCTATAGTTTCCAGGGTCTTCCTTTTTTCCCTTTTTTAAAGATGGGAGTGATGATTCCCTTTTTCCAGACAGCAGGAACTTCACCAGACTGCCATGATCTTTCAAATATGATGGCTAGTGGCTTGGCTGCTTCATTCATGAGTTCTCTCAGGACCCGTGGGTGGGTTTCATCAGACCCTGTGGACTTGTGCACATTTAGGTTCTTCAGATGGTCTCGAGTATCTGAAAGTGGTTGAACCATCCTTCACTGTGTATCTTTGCCTACTGGGACTTGGGTGGAGAGGCTAGAGCCTTTGCCACTGAAGACTGAGACAAAGAAGTCATTAAGTACCTCAGCCTTCTCGATATCACCTGTGACCAAGTCTCCATTTGACCTCTATGTAAGGGATGAGATACTTTCAGTCTGGCAGTGCTTGACTATATTTGTGTTTATTTCAGTTTTGAATTATCATTTAGTCAGAAGCAATGTGTTTTTAAGTCATGTGGAATGTAGTTGAATGCTTTGAATGTCAATTAACACCTTATATACATCCATAGATAGTATAAGCAAGATAATCATAGATAAACAAGTTTCTAGTGCTAGGTTTTCCCTTCTTACCTTTAGCTTAGGTGACGGAAGTAGTGGAGGCAAAAACAACACCCCAGAAAAACAAGAAAGTCAGTGACAAGAGAGTCATTTTTGTGACTTCTCATTCATGAAGATCCTGGATCTTGAATGCTAAAATGTAAAGAAAGAAACCTGAGGAGAGAAAGTTGGTATGAATTAATTTTAATGGCGACTGATAATTCATATACATACTAAACCAAACATATAATTAAAGACTGCCAAGGAAGATGTCTCCCTTGTTTAATCCAGCAGTCTTGAAGTGCAGATAGTACCAGCATAAATATACAGTCAAATCAACTTTGAACGTTGTATTGCTACTCCAGTTTGGAGATAGTGAAACAGTAATAAGAAGAGTAGTTCTTCGCTGTGAAGTTGGAAAGGTTTAAGTATTTTTATGCTGTCCTGTTCTAGAACTCACATAAAAAAGATGATGCATGCATAGTATCTAACTGATGCCTAATGGGTATTCAAACAGCCCTACAGCATAAGAGTATTGCACACATTTCATCTGTGTGAAACCTGAGGTGAAAGTGGTTTTTCTACTATTATTACTCTTTCAGCCACACACAAATCATAACAGATGATAACAGGCAGATTCTTTATAGCAATCGTGTTCTGGAAGAGCAGAGTCAGTGAGATATCTTAGGTATAAATTCTGTTGCATCACTATCAGTTGGATTTAGGAATGTATCACTTGTGTTGAATGTATCTTCCCTATTGCACTTTCATTGAATTTCTACATTTTTCATTGTAGTATATCTAAAGTAACAAAAGGAAATTGCATCTCCTTCTGCTTTTACCAGTTTAGGAACTCGCTGTTTGAATCTTTTGGGATTCCAGCAGTTCATGGGAGATAGTGAAATGACCTCCGATTTGATTGATGAAGGAAAAGAGCTAATCAGGAAGGGTAAGTTAGTTCCTATGACTTAGTCTTCCTGCAGAGTACAGTATGTTGTTGCATTAAGCTTCTCCTAAACATTGTACACACAGAAAAAAACATGTATCTTGTCAGTATTGTGACTGTGCCAAGGCAGTATTGTACACAAAATACAATACTTACAACAATGTAGTTGCTGTATAAACAGTGATAGACTTCATTGACATCTTGAGGCATGAGTTAAAAATTCAGTTCTTGCAAGGCTCTGTTTATAGGCTGAGTGAGTGTGGTGGGTCATCATTCTAATTAGTTACCAGTAAATACAGACATAGGTGGTCTTGAGGGGCTGAGACTGTAGGGTCAGGAAGACAAAAATATAAACTACTGATCAAGTACCATAGTTTGGGCATCTTTGTCAGGTTCTTGCCAAGGAGCCAGGGTGACTGTACCTGGCACAGCAGGTACTTACCTAAGCTGTTATAAAAGATAGTTAGCACTTAAATTGCCTTCATCATCACAAACTAATTATAATCATTAATTGTGTTGATGGAGCTGCCCAGTTTTTCCATTTCCTTTAGGTTTTTTTGCTGTTCTGTGTTTTATCACAAAATGCATTTTGTTCTCTAGAGCTGTAACTATTTACTGTTGTGTAAAGCTTTTAAAGAGTAATTAATGTTATTTTTTTATTGAAAATGTTTCTTGAAATACATAAAAGCTGTTGTGTTTATTAAATGTTTAGGAATTAAAATTTCTAGATACATTATTACAGAAGACTTATTTTCCTTTCATGGTTTATAAAAACGTGTACATTTATTTATAGTACCAATTCTTTCCTTTGACAGTTGTGTTTTTTTAAGAGCATTTGTCATTCCCTTATATAAAAGGCTGTGGGTTTTTTTACACTCTGATGCTACTTATCCAGGCTATTGGCAGATATGGACAAAAGATCCTTGGTCATATTTTGGGCTTTACAAAACTTTATCAGGATTTTGACTCAGTGCTCATTTCTTATTAATGTAACTTTTCTGAACTATTCCTCAAAGGCTTTTTTTTACTTTTCCAGCCTGTATGTCATGACCTTGACCCAAGGTATCATAACCATCTATTTGTTTCAAAGGGAGACTGTAATGAAAGTCAATCAGCACTGTCTTTTGTTTTTATTTAATGGTATGAACCATGTCAAGCACTAGCTTTGCTAGGTAAATCTGGACTTTCGTTGTTAAATCAGTAATTATTTTTTCTACATGGACCTCAGATAATTTTATTTTTATTTATAGAGAAAAGAAAACGACAAAGGGAGGAGGAAGGTGAAAACAGAAGAAGGGTATGAGATTGTTTTCCTAATTACAATATTAATATTCTATAATAGCGTTTACTATTGCGTAATTCAGCATGACATATTTCAAAAAATACATCTCTAATAATTGATGGAGCTGATTTAATTTTCAAAATAATCTTAATTGGGGGAAAACAGTAATTTATGTTTTAATAAAGGAGGGCATAAAAGAGTAAGAGACTAATTATGGTCTCACTGAATTGGACACTTCTGTTAAATTATTGTCATAGCAGGTGGAGTATGTCAGTAGGTGTAACAAGCATGAAAAAGGATCTTGATTTCTGGGATGCTGAATAATTTGAAATGTCTTATCATCAGTCTCCTTAGAAAGGCTGTCAGTCCAAATAAAAAAAATTCTAGCAGCTTCATTTTAAGGAGTTTAATTTAGCTTTAGTTCTTCATTAAGTTGTAACATCTGAAATTCCGTGTAGAAGGTCACAGTCAAAGAAACAAATCAAAAGGATCCTTGCAGAAAATGCAGTGACTGAAGGAAGCGAGAAGCATCTGCAGAAAGGCAAGATAATACTGGGAAAAAAACCTCTTGGCTTTTCACAGATATTTTTATTCTGATCTTCTTTTCATAATTTTAGAACTTGAATTTACTATTAAACAAAATATTAGTAAATGCATGAATCATTTAGCATGCACTGAAATAATCTGACATTATGTAACAGTTTCAGTTCAACAGCACACTCAGTTCCATCTAATTATTTTTCTACTCTACCGCTAGGGGGAAGTCTAAATCAGGAAAAGGAACGTTTCCTTGTAATTTCGAGCAGTAGAGTGAACTTTGCGTGCAGTTTAATATGTAATGTTTTATGCAGGTGTTTTTCTAAAGAACAGTTATGGTAACTGGTTTAGTGAAGGGACATACTCTAAGATTAAGACAAAACTTCTTTCTGTATCAAGATATGGAACAGGAATGTTTTCAAAGTTTTAATTTCATAAATTTTAAGTGACAGATCCAGTAGCTCTTAGTTGTGATTCTGGAATGAATCTTGGTCTTGCATATGATTTTGTTGTGTTGTTTTGTCCTCCTGGCATATGGGATTTTTTTTGTCTTCCAGGAGTGGAAGGAGCGGTATGGAAATAGAGATGATTCCACAAGAAGCAGAGCAGTCCACACAGACCAAAAAGAATCCAGCTTCTCAGAGACCAGTAGTAATAGATGTAAGCCTTGTGGGTCTGGAGAGGAGCTGGGTTTGGTTTGTTAAAATCTTAGGCATACCTCACTGTTAGTGAGAATAGTTTCAGGTATTTTTGTCTTAGATGGTGTATTGACATACTACTTTAAATGACATAGAGCCATTTTACCCATTAAAGGCACCTGAAAACAATACTGTTTCCGATCTTCAACACCTCAAATAGTTGAGGTTGGAGATTCTGGCTGGTTTCAGTTAATTGGTCTTCTTATGGGTAGTATAATGCCTATAATTAGACTAACAGCTGTCATTAAAGACTCCTTATTTAGGATATATCTGGAAGTTGGGAGTTTTAAATCTTGAAATTTATCTCTTCTGTTTGTAAATTTACTCTCTTAGAGTGGAATGACGAAATTGCTGAGTAGTCAACAAGTGTAATGCACATCATAGGAGTATGTGCACGTTCATTTAATACCTGTTATCAAAAAAAATTTTTGTGGATGCTCTAGATTTCAAAAAAATTTATTTGTCACAATGTTACTGCTTTTTGTATGCTCTTGTAATCTCTTTTAATGTACGAAATGAAAACTGAAAAAATAAGAGGGGGACAAAGGAGGCAGAGGGGAAGGGATGCTTTGAACGTGCTTTTAAGACAGCTTTGGTAGATTACCTTCTCCATTTTACAAGGTGGAAACCTAGATTTTCAGTGTTAGACTAAATGAAACTCTCTGAAATTGTACTTTAGTATTAACCATGTAAGTATGTAGTATTTCCTACACCAAAACCAGCCATAGGTACTGGCCTAGTGAAAGTGACAAAGCTAACTGCAAAACAACTGTATTTCACTAATTCATGAGATTGCATCTTTAAAAACAAAACCAACATGACAAACTTGCAGCTACCTTTTTAAAATGGAAGTTGGTGAGATTGATGATTGATGGTTTAAAAGTAAAGTTTTCATTTTCTTTGTTTCTTTGCAAAGTAGATCCTGTCCTACTTGAGAGTCAAAAAACAGTTGCATTTACATTGCTAAGGAGATACAGACATGAAATACTGCAAATTTGAGCATGAACTAGATTTGGTTTTGTATTGAATCTACTCTTACGTTATTGCATTTACACTTTGGATGACTTATTACAAAATTATTATTCTGGTCTTTTAAGAAGATCACACCTGCAGGGTGTGCTGTAGGGAGGATCTTACCAACCTGTTTTCACTTGTGCCCAGTAACAGGACAAGGAACAATGGGCATGATCTAGAACACAAGAAGTTTCATTTAGAAATCAGGGAAAAATTCTTTACTGTGTGGGTGACAAGAGCCCAGACCAGGCTGCCCAGAGAGGTTGTGGAGTCTCCTTCTCTGGAAGTATTCAAAACCTGCCTGGATGCAGCCCTGTGCAGTGTGCTGTAGGCAGTCCTGCTTTGGCAAGTGGTTTTGGACTTGATCTCTTGAGTTCCCTTACAACTCTGATATTTTGTGATTCTGAAGTTTATCTATTTATCTTTTCATCTATTCAGCACTATCAAAGTACACCCGATCAAATGGTAGAACTGAAAGAGACAGAATAGAACTCCTCCAAGATGCAGAACCTTTGGATTTTAATGCAGACTCAGTTAATGATGACCCTCTTGAATTGGACTCGGGAAGGTGAGGAATTTTTTGAGTATTTTGCAATTAAAAGATACCGATGCCTTCTGACCTAAGACGGCTATATCAGGTAGTTTCATAGTATTTTCTTGAATATAATTTGTCATCTCACCTACCACTTTTCAAGTCTTCCTTTGTCATGGGATTGGAATTGTTTAAAAACTAATTGAAACTTGAAGGTTATTTAATCTCTCAGGAATATCTGAGCAAGATTTGAGTGGAATATCATTTTGTGTGTTGGCATAATCTGAAAATACTACGTAGAAATGTAGAGAATGACCTCCATATATACAATCACATGTATTCTCTAATTTTCTACAAAACTAGGAATCTCACTAGATTTCCCTATATGAAAGTCATAATAAATGGCTGCAATAAAGAAAACTAAGTGTTTCAGGACTAGTAGTTGCACGTATACACCTGGAGATCAGAACTTAGAACTACTGAAATAAATAAAAACTGAACAAAAAGCACTAAAGAGCATAGTGTACTAATAGAGATTTCTTGGAACTACTGAAATAAATCCATATAGAAAGTCCTAGAGGAATACAGTTATGTGATTCCTTCAGTTTGACTGCAAAACCACATTTTCTTAGTCCTGAAGTAGTGTCTTATACAACTGCTAATCTCTGCACATATTTAAAAAACAGTAATTAAATTTTATGGATGCTTTTTTAATCTAGGTGGACATGATACAAACCCCATATAATGATCACTGATTTTAAATTCCCAAAATTTCTAAAAATTTATATTTACATTATTTTTCAGCTAAAACTATCATGTCCACTCAAAAAAATTGTTTTAGATTCTATTGACTTATGTCCATAATGTTAACAAACAAATAAATGCTACTTTGAAAACAGGCAAAGAGTGCTGTTAAATGACTCTGCCTGATTTTATAGATTTATTCAGCAGTATTAATTTGAATCAACAACTAATTTGTCTAGTCTAATGCCACAGTATTTCAAAAGTTGAGGTTTTTTAAGCGCAAGAGTTTAGTAAGGAACTAGCTTGGCCGTTCTGTCAGCTGTTGACTTCTGTACAGTATGAAAGGGATAATAATCTAGAATAATAGGAATATACATATATAATCTTTTCAGAAATACTTTTTAAGTACAGTATCTGGAATCTTCTGGTATTTATGTGGACTTTGCAGAGTGGAACATTCTGAGCTTTTTCTTTGTGGCTTTAGATTTTCTTTTTACAGGTTTGTTGAGCTCTACTCTAGTAATCTGGATTTTGTTTCATAGAGGTAATGAACCAAGAATACTTGATTAGGAAATTTCAGTTCTCCTGAAAATAGGTCTTGTAACATCGTTTTCTGAATATTAATTTCCTGCAATCGTTCCAAGCATTCTAGGAAAAGAAGAGTGCTTAGGGACACTAGATGATGTCTGTGTATTAGGTCAGCTTTTGGTAATTAGGCTCAAGACGAAGAACATTGTGCTTGCACTGGAACTTCTGCTTTTAAAGTACACTTCTCCAACAATTTATGAAGCTGCTTTTTCCCCTCACTAAATATGTAGTCATTAGTTTTCATTATCTTTGATTTGTATTTCTTCTAGGAATACCCAGTGAGATGACATGTTAATCACCCAAACAAGTTTGGGATGCTATTGTTTGTTTGATTTTGGTTTGGGGCTTTTTTTTAGGTTGTTTCTATGTATCAAGAAAAAAAGTTGTTTTAAAACTCCCAGTATTCATGTAACTTCTTTTTATTCGTAACATGAAATGTAATTTAAGAACTGCCTATTAAATTCTTATCAAAGTTGGAATACAGTAAAACCTTACATCAGATAAGTCATTGAAAGTTATGTAAGACCGCAGTGAAAGTTGTATTATCTCATGGGTCTTTATTTTTCTATTTCCTGTAATACTTACATTACATTGAAACCTCTATTATATAGATACTTTAATACTTCCAAAAATTTCATATTTAAAATTTATTCTGCAGGTACCAGCCTGGTGGAAGATACCTCTCAATGTCTCGAAGCAATATATTTGAAGGTGTTTAAATTCCTCACAGCTAAAGGAAATCAGCAGAAATCTGTTTCATACTCATTGCCTGGAAAATACTGTATTTATGATATATCACTGAACCAGAAAAGGTTGTAGATACTTTGTTGTAGAATACTGCTGTGCTTTTGTGGGCTTTTGTGTCATGACCAAGAGGAGGAAGCTGAAAAGAGAGTAAACTTCATAAATATACCCAGGGCTCAACTTCAACATTTTAAGTTTTAGGAAGAGGATTTTTTTGAAGGATTTTTTTTGTATTTTAACAGATGCTGTGAGCATCCAAAGTACAGTTTTATCAATTACTGTAGTAAACACTTTCTGTAATTTTTGTATTTGAAATTTATTCCTAGTCCAAATTAATTAAACTAGGGCTTCTTTTGGCTTCAGTGGTCTTTGAATCAGACCCTGTATAAGCAGAAATATTGAATGGCAGTCATTTCTTCATAAAGTCATAAAGTGAATATTCCATTATTTGTATGGTAGCCACAAAAAAAGATGAAGACTCTCAGTTTACAAGGAGTCACATGGAAAGGAAATGAGGTAGTACATACAAGTTAATCCTAGGGAGAATCTAATGAGACATAAGGAAAATTTTTTGTAAGAAGAAAAAGCCATTGGAATAATCTTCCCAGTGAAGTAGTGGACACTTGCAAGAATCAGCTGGACAGGGTTGTGTGCCATCTTATCTAGAGAGTGCTTTTGGCAAGACAAGCTGAACCCGATGATCATAGAATCATTAGGGATCGGAAGGGACCTCAAAAGATCATCTAGTCCAATCCCCCTGCCGCAGAAGGATCAACTAGACCAAGTCACACATGAATATATCCAGGTGGGTCTTGAACATCTCCAGAGAAGGAGATTCCACAACCCCCCTGGGCAGCCTGTTCCAATGCTTCGTTATCCTCACTGTGAAGAAGCTGATCCTTGAGGTTACTTCCAGCTTGGTGTTCTATCAATTTTGGTCGCATAAATTTTGGAGCAAAGAGTATGGGTCAAGAAAGTTACGTTTTTCTTTTCCAGCATTGTATGCAAGTAAATGATTTGAGTGTGTGTAAATACATGAAATTTAATATGGACCTGAGTTTCACTGTTGTATGAGCTTATGTGCAATAGCAAGAACACATTATTGAAGATATGATGTCTGCTTAAGATTTTTACAGTTTTTATAGTTGAAAATCTTGGCACGCTAGTGTTTTTTGTAACTGTAAAAGAAATGTGAAAATAGAGTTAAATGCTGAAATACTATAATTTGCACACATCTGAGGCACGCTTCAAAATGTAGCGTATTTCTTTAAAAGAAGGGAAATGCATAGCATGACTAGATAATGGTAAAAACACTCTTAATGTCCCAAATGCCCTAGCTGCTTTATGTCTCTTATAAGGTGCCTGTATTTTGCAATAAGTTGTTGCAAAAATAAATAATGCTTACTCTTTGAATGCCATTCAGAAATGCCAATTGCTAATTGTAAAAAAGCTTCACATTAATTTCAGTGGTGTAGAAATTTTAAACCATAGTTAGTGGGATGAATTTTCAAGTGTGATCATAAGGTAAAAGATACCGTAAAATTCATTATATCTTTGAAAATTTGGTTTATTGCAGTTTGTCTTAAGTCTTTACCACTTGGGAGTTTTCTTACGTGCTTTATGCAATGTTGTGTTGAAAGCTGAAAGAAAACATATTTCTATGAGAAATTCTTAATCATGCTTGAAAAGACATCCCTTAAAGCAGCTACTTATAAATTATTCTGAAAATTTTCATTAATAAGATGTTCTACCAATTTTTAAAGCTAATCTGTTTTCTGAGTAATTGTTAATGGGAATCTTAACTACCTCCCTTGATTTAGTCCATCATATATTCTAACAGTTGTAATATTTTTAATATCTTGATCTGTTTTAAAACACTTGAGTTGTTATGAAGGAGAAAAATACTCTATTTGTATAGAACCAATATTATTAATAAATTAGCAGATATAAAAGAATAATCAGTTCTGTTCTTAGGTGAATACACTGAATGACAGCTATGCCCAGCTCATGCAATTTCCACATTACCTGTAGGAGGCCACTTCTTTAGTTTCAATATTTTGTTCACTGTAAAAGCTTGATCAAAATTTTATGGCTGTGTCAGAGACTGGAAGTTGATATAATGAGATTCCTTTCATGCAGATTGTTCTTACCAGCATGATGTTGGCTATTTAATTTATTCTAGATTGGCTTAGGAATGTTATCCTGAATTCACTCTTATATGAAAAGGGGTTTACATTAATCTACATGACTTAGACTTGGTATTTCTACTGTAAAAACTTCTATCATATTTAATTGCCCAAAAGTTTATTTGTAAAAATCTTTGGGTGAGATAGGATTTATGATTTTTGTGTAAGTCTTGAAATGTCACTACAAAGGGATCTAATTCAGTGCTAATCAAAAAATTACAGGAGAGTTGTTCTGAATGTATGTTAAATATCTTTACCTAGCCTGTGCTGAATTTAGAGAGTTGGACCAAGTGTTTTTAGGATGAGATTTCTTTTTGTCTCCTTCAGAAATCAGTGGAACAGCTGCAAACAGAATTTTCAGCAGAAACTTGGTCAGGATTTTACACACAAAAAGCTTACTAGCTTTTTTTTTTGATTTTGAGGAGTTGACTGTATAAATTAATGGCAGTGGGATTTCCGTTGCTAATAGACATTCTGAGCTCATTGTGGTGGGAATCCAGTGACCTTTTTTTGTTACAGTGGAGAAACGGAGTAACCAATGTCTGCTTTTTGCAAGCATGGGAATTACAAGTTGGAATGACTCTCAGGAGTTCTCTGGATTGTGTTAGACGTATTCCGTGTCTTGTGCTTCCTAGATGCTGGGTGTTTAAGTAAGGACCTGATGAGTGTGTTTTTTGCTTACCAACAGTTACTCTTGCTCTGATGGTGTGCAATTGAATCCTAATTAACTAATGTGTGTTTTGAAATTAATTAAGAGCTGATATGACTAAATCTGGAAGACTTTAAATGAAATACACAGTACAACTGGAAGAGTGTTGTAGAAATAAGGAATATTCCTGCACAGCATTTGGCGTATGATTGAGCTAGTTTTAAACTAGTTTGGTTACTGCTAGTACAGATAATGCAGAACCTTCTTGTAGCCTGTGTGTCAAAGGATTTACTGCATTCCAGATCAGGCTGGATGTTTTGAGCAGTGTGATGTAGTTGAAAGTGTCCCTGCTCACTGCAGGTGAGCTGGACTACATGACCTTTAGAGGTCCCTTCCAACCCAAAGCATTCTGTGATAATTCCCAACCAGATTGCAGCAATTCTTGATGATTTCTTTGCTGCTATATATTTGAACTAGCTTTTGGTATTTTTAGGCAGCGATTGTATTGTAGACTTGTAGCATTCTTGCACTGCATTTGATGCTTCAGATTAGGTGATTTAAAATTAAATTGCCTTGCAAGCTATGCTTCTGGCAACTGAATGTTGGCATATTTATCCTGCAGCTAATTAATGTCAACTATCTAGTTCTGTATTATTTTCCATTCTGAATTGCTGAACAATTAGAGTGTACTTCCATTTCATCATAATTTCTTAAGTTTCCTCTTCATGTAATTGTGGAAGTTGAAAAAGACCTCTGAATATCATCTAGTCAGCTGTAAACACCAATTGCAAAATACTGAAAATCCCACCCAAGTTAAGTATAAAGTTTGAGTGTCTTTATGTCAAAGATTTAAACCAGTGAAAAGAATTTATGCAAGTTATCATGAACTTTGAAAAGCCAGAATAAAAAAAGTATGGATAGCAAAGAGGTCTACAAAGTCACTACTCCTGTTAGATTTTTAGTTCTGGTTTTTCATGCATTAAAAATACACATGTTCTGATACCTACATTGGGAAATAAGTCACCTACATTCCAACTAAGAAAGGTGCAGTGAAGTGAGGGAGTTTTCTTATGAGGGAGCATAAAAGACATACAACTTCTAGTCTGTACAAATAGTAATACCAGAAGTAAGTCAGCTGTGTTTTACTGTTTAGGTACAATAGAATATTCAGAAAGAACAAACTTTTTACTACTGTAAAATCTACTACTGGAAAATTAATGGCATATAATTCTGCAATCAGGCACTTGTGAAGTAGTTATTCATAGTATTAATGGGAATAATGTAAAGCTGCTGTCTTTTCAGTATTTATTCTTGCTATTTTAAAACATAACCATGACAATTATTTACATATTTAAAAAGTAATTACTCTGATTCTCTGTAATTATGATGATTTATAATTTATTAAATTTGCCTTGAAATACTGTAAATGTAATGTGAAAAATACAGTATTTTTTTCAATGTTTCTTTATTACTGTAATTGTTTGAAATTTGAGGGACATTTACAATACCAAAGAGAGATAAGTTTATGAAGGAAAAGTTTTTATGAGGCTTATTTAAGAAATCTGACCTATTCATTATAGACAAATACATGCATCCGAATTATTAACAAAAACACTACTATGGGGATATATTGCTTCTATCTATTAGGATTTTTTTTATTGTTTCAGGAAATTGTTAATTTTTTTAGAGCAACTTGTTTGTGAAACTTCTACATTCCCTTTCCCTAATGGGCTTTGCAGGAATATGTGCTGCTTCATGGCAGTTTTCTAATACTAGCTGTGCCTCTAATGAAGTAGTCTACTCTGAAGCTGAGACACTCCTACACCACTGGATTTTGTTACCAGTAACCTAGCATTCCTACCAAAAAGCACCTTGAACTAGATCCCTTTCTAATACATCATATAATAATGAATACATAATTGCTTTCATTAATTGTATTGCATTGTATTTGGTATTTTCTGTCCCAGTCACACAGGAAGCCCAGTCAGGTTTATTCTTTGTTTCTGTTTAAATGCACTGGAATCTATTCAGCATGCTTTTGCGTGTGTATGTGTGTGTGTTTTAGTTGTAATTGGCAGGCAATAATAATATGCAACCTTGATTATTTCTTGGGGATAATATTGTTATGTTTGACATGTTCCTGTGAATTACAGTAGTTTCAGAATGATAGCTTAGCTATCGATGTAGGAATTAAATATTTTCTGTAAGAAATACTATATATTTCTTTAAAGGCATCTGGAAGATGAGGGATTTTTTTTTTTGTAAGTATAGGCTTAGTAATAAAAGATCTTCATTCTCCAGTGTGTATCAAGTATAGGCTGTAGGAGTGCTGCTTATGGATAGACTACCTTCTTTTGCCTTATGATACAAGCATGTGTACATAATACTTTGTTTTGAAGTTCAGCAACTTACAGATTTTTCTTTGTAGTGTTATATATTATTGTAATACTGGATATATTTTTGAAATGTGTGTTAAACATCTAGTCAAAGAGTTAAGTTGGCATGAAATAAATAATTTCTGCAATACATTTTCCCTGGTGTATGTTAGATGTTCTTGTTTCACTGGAATGTTTTTTGAGATAGCTGTCTTTTTGAGAGTTTTCATCTTTTTTTTTTCCAGGTAGAAATTAAGTTTTGTTTAGGAGACAGTTCAAGCTTACTGTGACCATCTTTTGGCATCTTCTTTAAAACAGATTAAAAAGAAAGCGGGAAGAAGCTTGCATGCTTGAACATGGTGTTGTCAGAGTCCAGGGATGAGAATGGGACCAACACTTATTCACAGCTATATTCACAGCTTGCTTCAGCTGCCAAAAGTGCAAGCAGCTTCTCTCTGAAGGCAAGGAGACAGGGAAGTGCATCCAGGCAGACCAAAGATGCTGGCTTCTTGCAGAGCCTGGAGGAAGCTTGTAAGAATCCTATATGCTCCTGGGGTTGACTGGGTACTGGGTGTGTTTGTGGAGCAAAATCCACTGGGTGGATTGGAAGTGAGGGGTCATACACCTCTCCCTCCACTCCGTCAGTGCTAAAACAGTGTTCTACTGCTTTCTAGATGTACCCAGCCATTGCTGAGAATAGAGACGAGACTCTTTCCACTACAGCTATGAAAGCTGAAGCAAAAGAGTTAATCTCTTTTTTGCACTGCTCACATACTGATCACTCTTTTTTCCCCCATCTAAAAAAAATAATCCAAAATAGGGTGAAAGATAAAATGTAAATATTTTATTATCTCTATACAGCTACAGTGGCAGGATGTGTTTCGGGGTTTCTTTTTCCATTCTAATAAAGTGACATTTTTCTTGAGAGGTACTGAAGTATTTTCTGGATTATTGTACATTGAAAAGACATACCTCAGGGCATTTAATGTTCTTAGCACATCAAGCATTTGTAAGAACCAACATTGGGTGATTCATGTATTTAATTTTTTTTTTTATTATTGTATCCTGTAGTTAATATAAAACTGCTAGTTTTCAGTGAGTTTCAGGAAACATTTTGCATATGCAGCACAAGTCTGTGCTATTGCTGCAGCAGGAATGTCTTGGCACTTCACCTGTCACACACTTTCTGGGACATTCCTCTGTTCTGTTAAGCTACCAACTGTCTTTCTGGGCCTTCTTGTTAGACCTTATCATACATGTGGACTTGTGCAATGGTGCACGCAAATGCTAGAAAGATTGTAACAGATTGTTCTGTGACCTATACTAAGCTATCTGCTGTAATCCAGTGAATGGCATTTTTAATGTTAATGGCAGCTGAGATGGAGTAGCAGAATGGGGGTGGAAGAAGAGTTTGAGATCAACCACATGGAGAAGAACTGTGTGTACTGGTGGATGAAGAGCTGGACATAAGCTAGACAATTACTTCTGGGACTGCATCAAAAAGTTGTGCGGTCAGGAGGTTAAGAGAGGTGATTCTCCCCCTTTACTCCAATCTTACAAGATGTCGACCTGTATGGGGACAGACATTCTAGTAGCTAGAAGCCCCATCTGTGGAACCATTCAAGGTCAGGTTAAACAGGACTCTTGAGTAATCTAATTGAACACGTCCCTATGTACTACAGGGGGGTTGGACTACATGACCAATAAATGTCCTTTCCAACCCAAATGATACAATTCTTTGATTCTACAACTGTATGAATCATCATCTGTGTATGTTTTTTAATTTCTTCCAGAGATGATTTGGTAGTGAAGTAGCCACTCTTCCTCCATCCCTACTGTGATAAGTAGCTACTGTAAGTCAAACTGTATATGTAATTCAGAGGATGGGAGTTGACCTGTGTTAAATACCAACTTTTTTCATTCATTAACAGAGTTCTGTTTACTCAAAGACCAACATAAATTCTGTTGTTTAATTGTCAGTAGTCACTAATGAAACTACCTGGTGTGCTCGATCATTTTTAAGTTGTCTGGAATAGCATTTTACTAACTTTGAATTAATCTTGGTCTGCCCTTCTCACTTCACCTCTGCCTGTGCAGTGCTGTGGTTTGCCTGCTGCAGTATGTTGCTTCTTCATTCTAATCTGCAGTGCATACTGTGATAAAGATCTTAAGCCTTTCTCTTCAAAATGTCCTGTCTTTTGCATCATCTTGTTATGGGTTGGTTTGTTACCCACCAATCACCCTCAGGATTTTTTGAGAGCTTTATCAACAAGCTGAAGTTGATTAGGGTCCTACTTGGCAGAAGACACAACTTTTTTCTTCCCTTCCAAGGCTATGTGACCTAAGCTGAAAAGAAAGATCCTCTGATCTAATAATCAGAGGTCAGGCTTACGCACAAACAAGAAAAACTCTCAGGTTCCTTCCACAGAAACAGCTTTTCTGGTTAAATGTGTGTTTTGAGTTGCTCAGTCAACATCAAAGTAAAGGTGTGACTGAGGCAGTGCCCAGACATGCTCTGTGGAAACTTGATAAGCCTCTGAAATTCAAGTGAACCCTTAAACAATTCACTATCAAGCAAAATAGTTTCAACAGATTAGGAAATGTTATCTATTCTACATAAACTTCATAAAGTACAGATGCTGCTGGAAATTTTTTCTGTGTTCCTTTTGTCCTGCAGAGGCTGCCTCCTGTAAGCACCAGTACTTGTGTAAAACCATTGTGGTTTTTATTTTTTAAGATGATGATGTTTTTAAATCTGTGGGCATTAAGAAGATGCAAAACTGGTGTTTTACTCAGATGCGTTTCAGCGAGCAAGCAACAGCTTTCAGGCCCGGTTTCACAACCAACCATCAAGCTTATACAGGAGACCAGCACAATAGCAACCTATGTGACACAACACCAACCACATCAGAGGTGTCTTGCATGTGTCACAGTGTGTGGAAAGCAGTAAGTCAAAATGAACCCGGATTAGAGACAAAGGAAGTGGTTTGAGAGACAAAGCAGTATTTTAGAGGTGGTGACAAAGGAAGAGTGAGTTCTCCATGTTTCTGGGGTAGGTTTACACCTTTTGCTGCTCGCAGTCTCACCTCGAAATTTCTGTAGGAAATCCAACAGCAACATGCTGACATCTGACTGTTGAAATCTAAGGATGCGTGGCTTTGACTGAAGAGGAGTGGTGTGAGCCTGTACTGGGTTCAATACTGTGCAAAACAGCCTGTAGTTTAGCCTCAGTTCAGGTATCTGGCCTGAGCACAACGTGAAGAGGGAAAAGAGAGTGAGTTAGGGGAAAGACTGAGGATGTAAGCAAGTGTGCAATTCGAAGCATCAAAATAATGTAAGGACTTGTGTTACTGCCTCTCAGAGACAGTTTGGTGGTGATTCAGGAAGTTGGAGTCAGACATTCTGAACTAATGCTGGGAACAACTTCGCAAATCACCAGAAACCTGTCAGCCATGAGTGGTAAACATTGTAGAGACTGTGGCTGCAAGCTATAACATGGGTATGTTATAAGGCAACAGCTAAGCTGTTGCAGAATAAGATGGTCTGGGTTCTGTATTCCCAGTGGAGTGGATGAGTAGGCAAGGTCTAGCCTAGGTATTCATGAATGTGGGAGCCTTCTGTTAACAGCATGAGTTTTGGTGATTGTTACCCTTATTCTCTGTGTGATTTGAAGAAAATACAGAGACACAAATAAATACAACCTGAAAAAAACACTTCCAGAAAATGGTATGGTCTTTCACCCTTTGTAAGCAGACATCTGTTGAAATGCAGCAGCATTATAATCGGATGTTCAGTCAACATTTGCCAGGAACAGTAATTACTGGTAAGGATCAGGAGCTTGATTCTGATTCACAAGAAAACCTTTGTCACTAGCAAATGGTTATTTCTCTGGGGTCTGTTAACAGAGTTTGTCTAACTGCAAAGATGTTTATAACCTGTGCAATACTATGGTTCTGTGATTTGAATGAAGAACAAATAGGAGAAGTCTTTAGATCAGCTACATAGTCTAGCTACTGTAGTCCAGCACTAGTCAGTCCTCCTGAGGATTCCAAGCTGCAATGTTCATTCACAGTGTGGTAATGTGAGCTCGTAAACCATAGGACAAGAAAACACTTCCGTTTACTTTGGGGTAGATAGGCCAAACCAATATTTCTCCAGAAGAGAGTATTAGCAATATGGCTCAGATTAGCTGGCCCAATCTCACAATGAAAAAAATTGGTATTTTAAGTTTTGCTGTATAGTCTCTTGGCACTTACAGATAATAAAACATGCTCAGTGAAATTGGTCTTTGTTTTAACAGTACCAGAGTTGGATTCAAGCAGTGATTCCTTATACTCTTGAGATTTTTGAGATACTGAACACATTCTTTGCCTCTGTCTGTACTTTGGGGACCTGTCCTGGTATCAAAGCCCAGACTGCTGAGGCTCCGGAGGAAGCTGAGGCAAAAGAGGATCCTGCCTTGGTTGATGAGGACTGATGAGGACTCAGTTGCAGCCAAACTGAGGCACTGTGGACTGGATGATTGGGTAGTGAGGTGGATTGTGAACTGGCTGCAGGACAGAAACCAGAAAGTAGTTTTTAATGGGACAGAGTCCAGTTGGAGGACTATATCTCGTGAGGTCCCCCAAGGGTCAGTACTGGAACCAGTCCTCTTCAGTCTAGTCATTAATGACTTGGATGAGGGATTAGGGTGCACTGTCAGCAAGTTTGCTGATGACACCAAGCTGGGTGGTGT
>VZRI01002331.1:22901-76569 GCA_013397515.1 Upupa epops | reverse complement strand
GAGTCTCCTTCTCTGGAGACACTGAAGACCTGCCTGGATGTGTTCCTGTGTGACTTGGTCTAGGTGATCCTGCTGTGGCAGGGGGATTGGACTACATGATCTTCTGAGGTCCCTTCCAATCCCTAATAATTCTATGATTCTGTATTTTCATATGCCTGTTATTTTAAAATCAAGAACTCAAGCAGCCTCTGCTTCAGACCACTTTGGCTTTTGACACACAATGAGGAAGGATAGGGTATCTAATGGTGCCCCATGTGGATTGAAAGAATTAGAAAATCATAGAATGGTTTGGGTTGGAAGGGACCTCAGAGACCTAGTTCCAGTGCCCCCACTAGACTAAGCTGCTCAAAAACGCATCCAACCTGTCCTTGAACCCTTTCCAGTGATAAAGCATGTGCATGCTCCATCTAAGGAAGTTGTGGAAATTCCTAGGACAACCTAGTCCTAGGACACTCATGGTGAGGAGCTTGTTTATATCTAAACTCAATCTACCCTCTTTCAATTTGAAGCTGTAACACCTTCATCCTACCACTACAATCCCTTGTAAAACGTCCCTCGCCAGCACACTTAAGATACTGAAAGGCCATAGAAGGGTCTTCCTGGAGCCTTACTTTCTCTAGGCTGAACAACCCCAACTATCCCAGCTTGTTTTCATAGAAGAGGTATTCTGGCCCTCTTATTATCTTAATGACTGTCCTCTAGACCTCTTCCAAGGAACCTATGCATTTCCTGTGTTTAGCAGGAGAGTTTCACAAGAGCAGAGATGGAGAATCACTTCCTTTGACCTACTGGCCAGGCTTATTTTGATGGAGTCCAGGATATGGTCAGCTGCACTTGCACATTGTCAATATCTTTTAAAAAACCTGTAAGCTTCTGTATAGACAGATTTGTATGGAATGATTGTTCTATCTTTGTTGATATTTTTTCAAATTTAGTGTGTTCCTGACTTTCTGCCATTAATAATCAGGAGGCACAAAACTTCTTCATGTAGCTTCAGAAATGTACATCTAAGTGAGGATGAAATGCACATCTAAGTGAGATGTCTCACATCTAAGTGAGACATGAGACATAGGACTGGTCATAACAGCTTGTAGCCTGCTAGGTACTCTGCTACAGAGCACACCTTCATTTTTCTACAGCAGAGCAGGAAGGATTAAAAGCTTCAACCATGTTACACCAAAATTCTTCAAATATTTGTAATCTTTGAGTATAATGTTGGCCAGATGATTTGGAGAACTCAGGCAAGTGCTGAAGACCAATTTAATATGGGAAGAAATGCAAGACTAACTGGATGCTATTGGTTTTTAGCAATTTAATTGCTACTTCCTCATAGAATCTATAAATTGCAAATTCTTTACATTTTAATGGTTTAGAAATTAACAAATTTGGTTAACTCTTCAATTAATCCGGTTGAAAAGAATAACAAGTTGTGTTAAAAAACCCCATGCACTAATACCTCTGGATTAAAAAACATATCCTTGATCCCTGTTGTCACTAAACCCCATGTTTGAAAGATTAACTTACTTTTACACCTTAAGATACAGGAGTGTGTATCTTGTTTTGTCAGCATTTTTGCCAGTTCAGCTTGTGACTGTCTCCCTCGAAACTGCCAGTTCTGTTCCTGCACCACAGCACAGTCTTCTGGACTGCCTCCTGCTTTGCTTGTGACAAAAGGAAACCATGGAATGCTTGTCAAGAGACCAGAGTTAAGTATCATGGTGCTTGAAACATTCTGAAGCATTTGAGAGAGGCAAAATCCTGCCTCCCAGGAAACCATGGACTGTCTTGAAAAATTCTAGACAACATATTATGTTGGAAGGGAAAATCTGGTTAAGTGTTTACCTATGCAAATTGCTAGCTGTCCATAGCAGCCACTTGATGAGAAAGCTTGTCCTAGCTCCAAGCTCATCAAATCTCTGGGCTCAGAATAATGCACTTTTCATCTTCCTCATCAGTTGAAGAGTTTATCCCTAGAATATTCTACACCGACTTTGAAATGGGATTTGGGTAAGACTAGGGCAGAATTCATCGAAAGGATTCACCCTTCCCTTTCAACACTGATGTACTGGACTGAGCTCTTAGCATGGGCAGGAGTTCAGTGTCTGTTCTGGTTTGGATCCAAGCAGTGACACTTCAAAGGAGCCACGTGTCAGCAACCCCCAGCTCACACATCATGTCTTCCCAGAAAACCTCTTTTCTGTAGGAAATCTCATACTAGTAAAGAGTACCCTCTGTGCACTCTCTGACTTCTGAGTTAAACATTAAGGTAAGGAACTGCTGCTTTACCCATGCCACCCACAGAAGACTTCTGACACCGAGGACCAGGGATGACTCAGCCAAAAATCCAAAATCTTGGGAGAAATCATCACGCTGTGCAAATAAGAAATGCATTGCAATTGGTGCTTCCTTCTATTTCCCTGTGCCTTGGTTTGATACCTCATCACTTAGTTGGTGATAACCAAAGAACAACACTGACCTGAATTTCACACCAAGAAAAGGTTTGTATTTTATTCATAGCATGAGAACTGCGAAGGAAATCCCTGAACTTTAAATGGTCAGACTTCAATCTATGAATGTATTTCTAAAAAGTCTGTTTTATCTTGCAGCATTAGCTTTGCCTAGGAATAACGTGGAAAGAAATCCACACACACAGGGACAGGGAACCCTGAATTGCTTTTGCAGCTTTATTTCATTATTTAAAGCCTGTAATTTTGGAATCCTCTGTGTGGATCTCTGAGGAATGCTGATGGGTTTTGCAGATAATCCAAGCATTCAAGGAGCTGTAAACAAAAATTACCTGTCCTCCCAAAACCTGTCAGTATTGTTGAGAAACCTTTTTTGTATCTGACAGTGCACTTCTGGCCCCCAGAGTACCTGGCACCTTGCTGCTATGGTAACCCACATAAAAATTCCAGTATTTTCAATGGGAAGACATTTTGAACTTTCTGCCTTCAACACAGCCTCTGCTTCTCCTTTGAATTCCTTGGAGGCTAAAATTGGTTTTGCACACCTTTGGGGCAAGTGGAGCAAAAAGTTCACAGTTTATTCTGATTTGGATCCCAGTTGTGACAAAAGTAGTCAGAGAATAGCTACATGTCACAAACCAAACCTCTCACTGGCTGGGAGTTAGACAGATCCTCCAAGATAAGCATGGAGCCTCAGATCTTCCAAAAGCCCAGGACCCTGTGTTTCTCTTTCGGCTGCAGGTCGGGTATCTTGCAGACAATAAGGCAGTGGGATGATAGTGCATTTAGGAGTGTTTACTTGATATTTGTGTCAAAACATTGCTGAAAGCAACTGAAGCTGTCTCAGGACTCTGCTCCCACATTCTTTCTTGATGTGACAGAATCATAGAATGGCTTTGATTGCGAGGACCTTTGAAAATTATCTAGTTTCCACCTCCCTGCCAGAGCTGGACACAGTGCTCCAGGAGGTGAGGTCTCAGTAGAGGGGCAGGGCCTGCTGGTGACACTTCTTTTGATGCAGCCCCAGATTCAGCTGGCTTTGTGGGCTGCGCTTGCACATTGCAGGCTCATAAACAAGTACTCCCAAGTCTTTCTCCATAGGGCTCTTTGTGATACCAGGACAGGGCTGTGCCAATTGTGGTAGTGTGAGCAGTGAGTGATACCAGGCAATGTCAGAGCAATGGCCTTCAGTAGCACTGAAGGTGCTACTCAGCAGAGCCTGGAACAGTGAAGGCAGTGACACTGAGTGACACCATGGACTGTGGCACAGCATTACAGCCTCTGTGGCACAGTCTTTGGCTGTGGTGGTGAACTAAATGTAACATTGTTAGAACTTATATAATATTCACATTGGTAATATAATTAGGATTCACTTTTTGAAAGTACAGTCCTATTCTGGGAAAGGTTTAAACATTTTTCATTTTTTATTTCTGTTCTGTTAGCAAAATTGTTTCTTTTCCTTGTCATCATCAAAACAGCCATCTTTGGGGGCATCCAGATTGTATGACTGTATAAAAACTGGTGGGGTTTCATCCATCAGAAGATAGTGATTTCCTCTTGCAGATAACGAACATGTGAGATTACTCAATTTCCATGTAGATACTGTAAGAAATTATTGTTAGTATTGTCTGTCCTCAAATGCAGGGAAGATGTCTCAGAAACACAGCAGTAATTCTAGCCTGGTTTCTTGTTCATTTGGCTGAAAAGCATTTTTCAGTAGCATGACCAGATTGGTTTCAGAAGGTACAAGTCTTTGGGCAGAAAAACTAGTTTACAGTCACATAAATGCTGACTTGTGTCAGTATCTTGACTCAGTGCTGTGAAAATAACTGCTTCATGGTTCTTGAACATGTGTCCTGAACAGACACAGACTAAGAAAATCAGCTAGTATAAATGGTCATGACCCAGCTGAGTAACTTCAGGAAAATGTACAGATACTGGGCTGTAGATCTCTACTGCCACAATCCTAGCCTTACATGCTAAATGCTACATTTATAAAATTGTCAGCAAATTTCCTAGGGAGGAATATTTCGACTTGACTAGAGGTGAAGGTCTTGAAACAATGGAGGGTCTGTAACTAGGCGTGTGTGCTCACCTTTCTGCATTTCCCTGTTGTTTGTCCTCTCCAAGGAATTACAGAATATATTCAGTTGCAAGAGACTTCTAAGATCACAAAGTTAACTTTGACTGCCAGGCCACCACTAACCATCAGTACTACATCTGTATGCCTTTAAATACGTCCAGGGACAGTAACTCTACCACTAGCCAGGGCAGCCTGTCCCAATGTTTGATAACCCTTGCAGGGAAGATGTTCTTTCTAGCATCCAACCTAAACCTCTCCTGGTGCAGCATGCAGCCATTTCCTCTGGTCCTATGGCTTGCCACCAGGGAGAAGAAGCTGTCTTCGATACTGCTCCAACCTCCTTTCAGGTAGTTGTAGTGAGTTACAATGCCTCCACTCAGCTGCTTTGTCTCTAGGCTAAGCAGCCCCTGTTCCCTCACTACTTCTCACAGAGCTTGTGCTCCAGCATGTGCCTGCAGAACTGTGCAACTGTCGATGCTCCTTGGTGTCTTCCCACATAAGCCATGGAGAAGTCTACTGCATTTTGCAAGGTGGGCTCACGAATGATTGCCTGGGAGCCATGGCCTCCTCCTACCTGTGGCATTTCCATGTTATGGAACAAAAAGCCTGTGTGATGTAGGGGAGGTAATACAGGGTTTTTTTCTTTCCTAGCACTTGCTAAAATAGAGATTAGGAGGACAAACTTGCTGGTGCGAAGGAAAGAGCATGTCACGGCTTGGGAGTATTTCCTCACAAGTTGGGCAGGAGGATCTTTGCAGGAACATAGGAATACCTGGTGTATAAACAACACATGCTATCACCTCTATTTAAAAACATTCTTGATTACATTCTGTAAAGGAATACAGGTACAGTGAGTGGCATACAGACATCATCACCCAGCAGCCAGTATGGAGAGAGACAGCGTCTGCCTAATTTTCCAGCCAAGAAAAAAACTCACCATCCTATTTCAAGAGAAACGCTGAGAAGGGAAAAGCAGTGTAACTGCTAGGACAGACCTCAGCTCTCTGGGTGTGAAAATAACCACACACCACTAACAGCCAAGCCTCCAATTAATGCAGTTAGCAGCTGGCAAAGTGTGGCATACTTAGAAAGAGCAGGAGTGATATTACTGGGTCTCTTTTGCCCCTAGATAAGAGATGAGTTTGAAGATGCTCTCATGCTTCCCTTTCCTCTGTTCTGTTGTGTTCAAAGTCTTGTTTATGGGTAAAAGGAAGAACACCCTGCATATAAGTAAAGCCAAGGATTTATTTTAATTTGAATCTGAAAAGTCTATTTAAGCTAATCCAAACATAATTGTTATAGAAACACAAAGGATAATAATGCAGGTTAAATGTTTAATTATAGGGAAAAGAGTCAATAATAACATCAATAATGCAATTAAAATTGTAACACATAGGTTTTATACATGGGATTGGGATTATGCTCATCCTTCCATTGTTCAGAAGGAGCCGGTTCCACCACATCGCCACTGCCCAGTTGCTGTCCAGGTAACTGTCACCTGGATTTTCGGTGTTGTTCACTTTTACCTGCCAAAACACCACCCCTCTCCTGGCTTCCAGCATGTGGGAAAACAAAGAGATGTGGGATAAGGCAAAGGCAAGAAATTCACATCAAAGAAACAGCCTCCTCCACCTCCCCACCAAGCTGAAAGGAAGTTCGGACATTACACTTCATCTTGTGTTCCTCAATGGTTCCTTCATCTTGTGCCCTCGGGACCACCAGTCTCCTACCCAATACCCACTGCCTGGTAGACAATGTGAAAAGCTACTTCCCTCAGCAACTTAACTGTAAGAAGGTCAAGATCAGCCTCCATAAAGAGCTGGACTTTCATACTGGTTTGTAACAGGTCTGCCATCCATGCTGATCCCCAAACCTTGGGCTGAGGCACATTGTGCCTTTGGCACGAGACAGAGCAGGGATAAAGATGAAATGTTCCCATGCAACAGCAGGTTCTAGGAAAGAGGGGAAAGATTAAGAGAGACTGGGGCAGAGATAGGGTAGATTTAAATTGGATGTTGGGAATAAATTCTTTAGCAGGAGTGAGGTTGAACACAGGAACAAACTGCCCAGGGAGGTGGTAGAGGGCCCGTCCCTGGAGATATTGAAGAGGAGGCTGGACAAGGCTCTGGGCAACCTGACCTAGTTGAGGGTGTCCCTGCTCACTGCAGGGAGGGTGGACCAGATGATCTTTGGAAGTCCCTTCCAACCTGAACCATTCTATGACTGAATTCTTAGGGTATTTAGACTTAAATACAGGGAGGACACAAGTTTAGAAAACACAACATTTTCCAGACATGAAAAATGCATTAGAGAGGTTCTCCTCTCCCTCTGCTCAGCCCTGGGGAGGCTGCATCTGGAATATTGTTTCCAGTTCTGGGCTGCTCAGTTCAAGGATAGGGAACTGCCAGGAAGAGCCCAGCACAGAGCCACAAGGATGATGAAGGGCGTGGAGCATCTCCCTGATGAGGAAAGGCTGAGGGAGATGGGTCTCCTCAGCCTGGAAGAGAGAAGACATTATTGTTTATAAAAACTTCAAGGGTGGGTGACAGGAAGACAGAGTTCAGTTATATTGAATTATAGGACAAGAGGCATTGGGTGCAAACTGGAGTAGAGAAGGTTCCACAAAAACATAAGAAAGAACTTCTTTACTGTGAGAGTGACAGAGCTGTGGCACAATCTGCCCAGGGTGGGGGTTAGAAGTGTTCAAAACCTGCCTAGATGCATTCCTGTGTGACCTGCCCTAGGTGATCCTGCTTTAGCAGTGGGATTGGACTAAATGATCTTTTGAGGTCCCTTCCAACTCCTAACTCTCTGTGATTCTATGATTCTTTGATTCTGTTCCTGTTTCTTACAGGTCAGCATCTTCAGCCTGCAGCATGACTTAACTGTACATCTTCAGCTTCTGATGCTCATGTCATGCTGATGCTGTAGGATATGTTTGAGGGCATTTGTCTGTGTTTCCTAACATTATCCTGTCTTGTTTTTACCACTGGTCTGCGTCTCTGTGAACAACTGAATTTGCTATATGTGGTGTATTTTTCATAAAAGAAAGGCTGTTTTTCTTCTCTTTGCTACACCTGAACCCAGTTTTGTCCAGGTCCAGGCCTGCATTTCTCTAACTGAACATTAATGAGAAGTTGTTGAGGGGTCTCCAATACCAAGCCTGTCCCCAAGTTTATATAATTTCTTAGAACAGTTAAAGTTGGAAGAGACTTTAATTCCAGCCAGATGCTTGTGCTGCTCTATGCTGCATTCTCTGTCTCCTCTTTTCAAGGCCTCTGCAGTTGTAGCAGTCTGGTATTTCCTAGCTCTGTATTGTGTCAGGCATAAACATTTCATTATACATAGAATTATTACTTCTATCTACATGAAATTGTACCTCACAAAGATAAACAAAATCTAAACCAATTACTGGAGGCAGCTGGTCAATTAGAGAAATTCCTGCCACAGAAGGAAGTAAAGTAAAACTGCAGGCAATTAATGAAAAGTTCAGAGACCTCAAGCTTGGCAGGTCCTTGCCTTGAAGCTTTGCCAGCTCACTACAAAGCTGGTGGCCTGTTGCTAGCAATGGCTGTGCCAGGTTACAGGGCTGCACAGCTGCACATCCCAGCATTTCTTGCCTCCCTCTCAAGGAGAAAGGCATGCTGCCATGTGGAGCAGTCCATTATGTTTGTCATGATGAAATGTGTTCAGTGCAAGTTCACATGTCTCTAGCTGAGAATTCACTGATGAAAGAGATTATCCAAATTTGGGATGTTTTAAAGATCAGCAGCTATGAGTGGAGCAGGAAAGCAAGAACAGCTCTGGGGGCTCTTCAACCCCCTGTATCATCCCCCACCAAATTAAGCTTTCAGTGCACAAATGCATATTTCAGGACCTTTTCTATCACCAGCACTATTCTGCCAAACTGGCGCCAGAGTTTTGAATTGTTTGTGTTGAAGGCATGAGAAAGTCTTGGTTGTAAAATAATCCTTTCAGCACCATGATTTTTCATTTCAGTGATTTGTGATATACAGGGGGTAGTGAGCAGACGGAACTAGTTTACATGTACATTTTCATGTGAGTTCTTTTAAAAAAATTACTTTTAAAGTAAGATCTGATTAGCTGAAGCCTTAAATGTCATCACAACAGAGAGAACACTATGAAAAGACATCTCTAATTAGATTTCCAAAACTGCTCTGTGGCAGGAAAGAAGTCTGTAGGATTGAGATCACATGCAGATACTGAATGTGAATTCTTGCATTTTAATTCCATGTTGAGAAACAAGAAAAAATTTAGAACTAGAATAGATGTTTTGTTTTCGTTTTAATTTTATATATCAAAAGCTACAGTGGAAAGGGAAGCATCTTTCTGCTTCATTGTTTCAATAAAAAAAGGCTGGCAATGTGCAGTAATATCCATAAAAGAGCCAAAGCACTTTGGGTTTATGATTTATCTGACACTGCGTTGCAGAAATTCTTTCTGCTGAAATCTCAAAGATGTTTGTGCCTGAATTTACAGTGAAAACCAAATACAGAATTGACTTTGAAAGGGAAAGCCTGTGATAGTCTTTCTAACCTGTCAGCAAACTTTCTTTCGTTACATGAAAATCTTAAGGATGTGATTTTTGCTAAAATGAAAAAGGGTTCTGAGTTGCAAGGGATGCAGCATCTGAGACTGTTATTTAAGCCTCAATGATATCTGAAAAACACTAGCTTGCTGTCAAACCACAGATAAAGTGGGGTTTGGCAGTTTCTCCTAGTCAGCATTTAGAAAACCACCGAAGCTGACAAGCTCTATCTGGAGTGTCCTTCTCGGTGGTCTGCCCCCTCCAGAGTGTGCCCAAACAGAATGCTGGACCATGACACTGGAAAAAATACTCCCAAAGCCAGACTATAGGGAGGCAGGAGATAATGGAGAAGGAGTCTGTCTTCATCTTTGTCCCATAAGATTCATATATGTGTCCTGTTACTGCTGTGAACTCTGATCAGTATTTCTGGCTCTGATGGCAGATTCCCTAACTCTTTGCTGAATGTCTGTGCGAGACTTGCTCCCATGAAAACTTTAGACCAAATGGAATTTTAACACCTTTGTGGCTGCCTGGAGGGTATCAAAGGCACCTGTGTTTGTGCAACATTTAGGTAGAGGATGCTTACTTCAAGAGAGATATTTTCCTGGGGACCTAAAATATAAACCTGGGAAGGTACACCAGATTAGATGGGAGGTTTGATCTGCTTGAAAGTAGACAGTATTTTCAGAGGTATATGGACTGACTGCATTGATTGACTGAGGCCAATTGTTTGAGATTCAACAAAACCGAATGCTGGGTCCTGCAATTGTGCCACAACTACCCTATGTGACTCTACAGGCTTGGGGAAGAGGGGCCAGAAAGCTGTCTGGTAGAGAAGAACTCTAGGGGTGTTGGTTGCCAGAGAGCTGAACGTGAGCCAGCAATATGCCCAGGTGGCCAAGAAGGCCAACTGCATCCTGGCTTGTATCAGAAATAACGTAGCCAACAGAAGGGAAATTATTAACCCCCTGTATTCAGCACTGGTCAGGTCTCACCCTAAGTGCTGTGTTCACTTTTGGGCATCTCCATACAAGAAAGACATTGATGTGCTGCAGTGTGTCCAGAGAAAAGCAATGAGGCTGGTGAGGAGTCTAGAGCAGAACTTTTATTTGAAACAGCTGAGGGAACTGGAGCTGAGTAGCCTGGAGGAAATGAGGCTGAGAGAAGACCTTACTGCTCTCTACAACTACCTGAAAGAGCTTGTAGTAAGCTGGGGTCAGTCTTTTATCCCAATCAACAAAATATAGAACAAGAGGAAATGGCCTCAGATTGTGCCAGGGGAGGATTACATTGGACATTCCCCGAAAGGTAGTTAAGCTGTGCAACAAGGTGCCCAGGGAAGTAGTGGATTTGCACTGCCTGAAGGTGTTCAAAGGATGTGTAGATATAGTGCTCTGAAACACAGTTTAGTGGCGACCTGGCAGTGCTAGGCTAACAGTTGGACTCAACGATCATACAAGTCTTTTCCAACCTAAATAATTCTATGATTCTCAGTAGATTTAATTCCACCTAGGCTAAGAAGTTGCATCCTTAGAAAGCTGTATCTGGTGATCTTGCAAACCTATAATCTGTCTTCTATGTCAGGTAAACAGGAAGAAACAAGTAAAGGAGACAAGTCCCTATACTTTTAATGCATTCTGTTCTTGGGTTTGAGTCTCTGAGCTATGCATGCACTTGAGCCTGTTGCCAGCAGTGGTGCTTTCTGCTAGGGCCACCCCATGCCTCTTCTCCTCAAGTCATGAGTCCCAGCAAGGTTAAAGCTCCTTGCCACAAGGTTGGCAAGCCTGTTGGCTTTTGCTGGACATAGCCAACCACATCACCTCTTCCCTTCCAGTCCTCATTTATCAGCAAGAAAGCTCCATAATCAGTAGGTACGAAATGCTGGATTTGACAACTCAGTGCTTCTGATATTTGTTACTGTGAGTGGGCCAAATTTATTAATAGGTTTAAAGTAAGTCCTGTGTAGCTCTGTGCGGCTATCTGGGGTGTCCTTGGTGGCTAAAGCGGCTCTAAGTATGTATTGTTGGGCTCTCATTGATGCTGGGATCAGTTCAGAACTGGGGAGAAGCCCTCTTTGAATAGCAGTACCTTTGAAGGAGTGCAATATTTAAATTCTCGTGGCCACAAACCACAAGCACTACAGCGTCAAGAGAGGCTAAATGCCAGTACTTGGCATTAATATATTTTTGTGTCAAGCACTGGATCTTTAGTCTGTTTACTCATCCTTGTACAAGCATGCTTTTTGCAGCCAGAAAAATGAAATCTTCACTGAAGGAAGCAGCTGCTCATATGCCAGGCTGAAAACATCTTGGGGCTCAAGAAATGCAGAGGATACTGATGATAGGTAATCTTTCTGGGTGAAAAAACTTAATGTCTCTAGTGAGCAGACCATGAAAAGAAGGGAATTTGGGACATTTCTCTAATATCTCCAGATGGCTGGTGTGTAACCAGTTTGCTGATGAGCAAAGTAAATGAGAAGATGGTTGTTGCGGTAGATAAGTCTGTGCCAAATCATGCCCTAATAGGGAGAAGAGTCTGGCTCACGTGCCATTAGCAAGTTGCTGGAGACAGGAACCAAAAAGGTCCTTTGTAATTTGGAGATGAAGCTCCTGAGAACAACAGCAAAAAAAAGTATGTCCTATTTGTGGTTCTTTTAGAAATGTGCCACACAGACTGAAGAAATAGCTGCAGTCAGACAGGCTTCACAGACTGACAAGTGAAGCATTTCCTTCACTGGCAACTTACAGACCTCCTGCTACTTTGAGCTGCTTCTGAGCGATTGCTTTGCCCATGTCCTAGAAGAAAAAGCCTCTCCTGTTCAGCTGCTGACATTGCTTCCTTAGCATCTTTCCTCCTGCCTGATTGTGCTGCATGATCCCACGTACCTGTAAAATTCCACGTTTCTTGGCATTTGCCTGTGCCAAGAGCAGAGACTTCATAACCACTCTTCCACCACCTACCCCAGCACTTTAGGATTGTCTTTAAAGAGGCCTCTTGGAGGAGCAGCTAAAAGAAGTCTCCTTTATGGTTTTGGCTCCCTTCTCTTTACCCTCTTTACTGAGGACAGACTGTTCTGGTTTTTATTGCAGCAAGCTGCAGACTGCTTTCCTGTTCTTCCTTAACTCCTCCCCTTTGCAATGATCAAGAACAGCTTTTCAGCTGTATTTGATCCTTCTAAATGCTGGGTCAATTTAACTGTTTTCTGGTCTGAATGAAAGAGCATAGAGATTTCTTAAGTATGTCAGACCTCCATTGCATTGTTTGACTGATTTTTGAGAAATGTGGAAGAATTAAGAAAAAAACCAAAACCAGCAGAACAGTAATATTTATCTTTCATTATTTCAGGGCACAGGGTAGAAAATAATTGATTTTTGATAAGTATTATTTGCTGAAATTATTTAAAAGTTCATATCTCATGCTTTAGTTTTCTATTCTCCAATAGATTTGTGGTAGCTTGGCAATAAAACAAATATTTCAAAATGTTGAAGATGCATAGCCAGGCAAGGTTATCCATCAGGCAGGTGGTGCCAGCGTTGTGCAGTGTCCAGATTGGCAAGATTCCTCATCCTGGAAGGTGGAGCTGAGGGTCACTGTCATGGGGTCAGACAGTTTTCTGTTATATAACAAAGTGGGGCTGAGGATTGTCACCAGTGGAAATGCTGGATGGGACCACCCTCTTTGGAAGGAGTTCAGTAGCATGGGCATGGTCTGCACATGCCAGCTGCTCACAGATCTGAAGTCAGAAGCACAATTAATTTCATCTGGGTAACCACAAACCACACAGGGACAAAACACATTTGGATATAAAAGCATTTTATTTGGATTGGGAATTAAATTTAATTGGATTATAACTTGGTTTAAAATGGGATGATGTTATTTACCACAGGAGTTTTTTTGGTATATGTGGAATTTACTCAATTTTAACAGAAGAAAATAACCCAAAACTTTATCCTGTAAAATTAGTCTTGTTTGGCATATAATGTTCTGGTATTTCATGCTTGCTTCTTTTTTAACCTGCTAATTTAACTGTATTCAAAAGTAAACACCATGCTGATTCCCCTGACAAGTACCCCTGCAGTATTCACTGACGAACTTCTAGGCAGTTATAATCCCAGGTTGCACATTAAGGAATAACAGAACATGTGTAAACTAATGATGACAAAACACCTTGTGGCTTCTCTCTTTTCTTCAAGATACTCCCTATAATGCTTGTAAGACATTTCTTATTTCTTGTACCTTCCCTTCTGCCTAAATTCAACAAGAAGTCTGCATTTTTTTACAACTGAAATTGACAAGATCTCAGACTCTTCTGTGAGTGTGTAGATGATATTAGATGCCATACATTTTTTTCTTAGTAGACTCAATCCAGTACTGAACCAAAAACTGAACAGAAAGTTTGGGCCATTCAGGCTGAACAAAACCAAAAATCAAACAGGTATGAATTCAGACCTAGTTAGAAAATGATGAGAAAAAAAATCCAGATTTCTGATGAAAACTCTGTCTCCTTTATGATAAATTCTGAATTCATCAAGCTCTGCTTAAAGCTTTGTGAACAGTAACAAATGAACATAATCATAGCCTGATGTAATCTAATATGCCTGAAAGAACCTTAATAATTGTTCAGGCTTGTAACCCATTAACCAGCTTAGACATGGCACAGTCCAGTTTTCAGAGGAATGTGTGGAATGCAGACTGAACATTCGTGTGTATATATGCATGTGTATGTGTATGCCTAGGCTCTTTTGCAAAGGGCGGGAAAGGCAGCAGAAGGCAGAAGAGAAATATTAAATTAACTTATTCTTTTGTTTTCAGAGCCTTTCTGTTCCGATCTACTCACACTGCTCCATAAGTCAATGCAAATTCTGCATCTGAAGAATCCCTTTACTCAGATGGGATTCTGAATTTCAAGAGCCAAGTTGTTATTCAGTGAAATTATTTCTCTGGTTTTAGCGCCAGCCTTCTTTCTGCTTGTGCAGTGTGTGCTGGCAGGCAGCAGGGGCTGCTCCTCCTGCGCTGCAGTCTGTGCTGTATTTTGATTCCATTATCTCTTCTGTATTCCCAAGAGGTCTCTGGAGATCAATTCACAAAACAAAGATAGCAGATGGGGATGTTACATTGCCATAAAGTCAATATTTTTGAATTACCGAATGATTAAATAAGCGCTGTTTCCTGATAGTGCATTAATGTGCAATCCATTGCCAGATGAGAGCTGTAAAGCACACACAAAGTCTTGCTCAAGCTACAGCTTAGTACCAGGAAGTACTTGTCGATGAACGATAAGCAGCCTGCCAGGATGCAAATGTTATTACTCTCGTAATTGCCTAAAATAATTTTCTGCTCTTGTGAGGAAATGACACTCTTATTCATCCTTGCTCAGTGCCTCGTCCGTGGGCAGAAATGGGCCTTCTATCCATTTGCCATGTGTTCTTGCATAAGTTTGTATGAGCTGCTGCTGCCAGTCCTGTCTTGGTGTTAAGCTCACTGCTGCCAGGCAGAGCCATGGAGCATAACACAGGCTGCTTTTTGCCCTTAAGAATTCTATCAAGAGACTGTTTCTTTCTCCAAGTGTTACACTATGTCACCAGTAATATCTGTGACCTTCTGCAAACAGAGTTGTTAATAGCTGTGTCTAGGCAGAGAGCAATTTTTCCTCGTCTTACGGGTGTTTAACCTTTTCAGTTTTCTTCTTGCTGCAAAGGAAGAGAATTCCAGCATCTCCCCAGAGGTTCTCACCACCAGCTGTACTTCAAAATGGCAATTAATCAGGAGGAAAAATAAAATGCCAGCAATTAGGTTGTAGTGAAACACAATCAACAGGATTGTACTTTCTCTTGCTGTGTTTTGCGTAAAGGATTGAATGAACCCGCAAGTTTTTTCAACAGTACCGGCTGCAGAGCAGATGGACAAATTATCAAAACCTAACCAAGCTCAATGCCAGCATGGTGATACTGCACCCTCCTGCAGCCTTCCCCTGGCTTCTCAGTGAGGGCCAGCACAAGGTCTCTCCAACTACCTACCCCCCCACCCCCCCCCCCCCCATCCCCGGCCCCAGCATGAGGACCGGACAGGAGGAGGAAGGTGTCAGTTTAAAAAGAGGTTAAATTAAAGACCTCTTGCAACCTAGTGGCAGTTGCTCACGGAAGCAGTGTAATTGCAGGTTGGGCCAGCCACAGCCACCAGTGTCACCTTGGAGACTAGCTCACAAACTTCAGGCCTCCCTAGAAAGGAGAGGGCAAAAGCCTGCTGTGTAAACAAGTAAAACGAGATGGACCAGGAAGCTCTGCAGTGAACCTGTGTCTCTGCATCCTCTCCACTTGCTGCCTGAGCAGGGTGAGAGCCTGGGAGAGGGGAGGCAGGTGGGTCACATCACCTTCCCAGCTCTCCAACACTTCCCAAGTCAGGTGCTGGATAGCATCGCAGGTAAAGGTTTTTCTCTCTTGTTTGCTAGCATGCAGTCTGCTTCTCTCATCAGTTGAGCTTGTGGTTCAGCCAAGAGGATGGATTTTTTTTATAGACATCTATTATTATGTGTATATCCTGGGGGAAAAAAAAAGACAAAATAGCAAGAACAGTAATATCCCACCTGCCAGATGGGAACCAGATGATGCTGGGGATGGTGGAAAGGCAGGGGAGAGGTGGCTACAAAAGGGTCAGTGGGGCTGGGATCTGTTTTAATGAATGTGTTTAGATGGTTGCTAATACACTGATGCAGTTCTCATGTTCTCAGTGATTTAATGAAATTATTATGAATAAACCAAGTACTTGTAATTTCTATTCCCAGAGTCTGTTTAGTGGTGTTGTTTGACTCCTGCATTTGGACAGGACAAGGGCTTTCAGGAGCCTGCAAGAATCCAGAGGTCACTGTGGGTTTATGCCTGCTACACTGGGGTCTTTTTAAGGATTTTCACAGGCTTGGAGTCAGCTGAAAGATTACCTGTGAACAAATGGTGCTGAGTTTAGATTAAATCTATCTCTACCAGTTTAAGCCTCCGGCATCTTGATGCTAAAGAGCCTAAGCTCGTTCTGGAAAAACCCACCCTAAGTTTAAAGATTTGTATTTGATCAGAGTAAATACAGCCCTTTCTGTTCTGCCTGAGCAACACAACATTGCCCATAGAAACAAACAAATTTCAGAATGTGGGGTGTTGAAACAGCTCATATCCCAGGCTGTGGTACGAAGCCAAAATGCTTCAGCATTCAGAATTAAATTAACCAGCCCATTATTCTTTACACCATAGAAAACATCCAATTATCTTGGAATAGATAAAATAATTTAAAAACATGCACAATTACAGTTATGATCTTTTCTTGGTTTATTGTTGGTTATTAATGCATTAAACATTTGCAAGGTGTACAGAGAACTTTATATCATGACTGCAACTGTATTTACTTCATGTTATCCAAAAAGGGGCAAAAGCAAAATGAAAAATGAAAAATGAAAAAAGAGGAGAGAACATGAGAGTTGCTGTGATGCATCCATTCTTCCTGTTTCTTGTAATGCAGTATGGTCTTTTACAAGCCTAAGAAGGATTTATCTAAAGCTCAAACCAGCAAAGAACAGAAATAGAGAAGTGGTAGATGTGTTACTATGCACCAAGCTTGCAACTAGTGGAGTTACTATTTAATTGTTTTTATGTTTGTTAGTGTATAGAAAAGATTCTCAAACACATAATGCAGTATGATGCAAGACACTAGGGCATGTTGAAGAGACTTTGGTGCCATATTCTAAGTGCAATCACTTTACAAACAGATCAGTTTTAGACAACTACAAAATGTTGGTGATTTTGATATTGAACATTGCAGAAAGCAGAAGTTTATTAAAAGCAGCAGAAATATTTATTTTAGTGTTTTTAACCAGGATACAGGAGGATAAGGATGGCATTAACCTATGTCTGTGGCAGTAGTGAGATTATGTAGATGCTCTGTCCTCTTTCAAAAGAAATGCTGGAAAGAATGGAAGAGTTCAGGAACAACTGCATGGTTATGTAACATCTGGAAACAAGAAGAATCTGTCTAATTACTTAGTCAAAGTGAGTTTAAAAGGAACCTACAAATGTTTGCATACGGACACATTTTTATTGGCAATTCTTTAGTAAAAAAAAGGAAAACGGCATCTACTGATGGAAATAATTCAGGCTAGAAACAACATATTTTTTAAACAGAACTATTCAATACTAGAGCATTTCTCCTATGGGGACAGGTGGAGAGAGCTGACCTGGAGGAGACTCCAGTGAGATCTTACAGCGGCCTTCCAGCACCTGAAGGGGGCTACAGGAAAGCTGGGGAGGGGCTGTTTCCTAGGGCTTGGAGGGGTAGGACCAGGGGGAATGGTTTCAAGCTGGAAGAGGGGAGGTTTAGACTGGAAGTCAGAAGGAAGTTCTTCACAATGAGGGTGGTGAGACAGTGGAGCATGTTGCACAGGTAGGTTGTGGATACCCCCTCCCTGGCAGTGTTCAAGGCCAGATTGGATGGTGCCTTGAGCAATCTTGTCTGGTGGGGGGTGTCCCTGCTTTTGGCAGGGGGGTTCGAACTAGATGATATTTAAGGTACCTTCCATCCTGAACCATTTTATGAATCTATGAACCTGGCTTAGAGATGGTGAGTTCTGAGCTAAAAATGCTTGTAGGTATAGGGTCAAATTTTGTACTCAGTGTGGAGATAATGAAGCTAGAGAGTAGTGGTTAATGGGACAGAGTCCAGTTGGAGGACTGTATCTATTGGGGTCCCCCAAGGGTCAGTGCTGGGACCAGTCCTCTTCAGTCTAGTCATTAATGACTTGGATGAGGGATTGAAGTGCACTGTCAGCAAGTTTGGTGATGACACAAAGCTGGATGGTGTCATCAACACCCCAACAGACTGTGCTGCCATTCAGCAAGACCTGGACAGGCTAGAGAGCTGGGCAGAGAGAAACTGAATGAGGTACAAGAAGGGTAAGTGTAGAGTCTTGCATCTGGGCAAGAACAACCCCAGGGACCAGTATAGGTTAGGGATTGACCTATTGGAGAGCAGTGTAGGAGAGAGGGACCTGGGGGTCCTGGTGGACAGCAAGATGACTACAAGCCAGCAATGTGCTCTTGTGGCCAAGAGGGCTAACAGAATCCTGAGGGTCATCAGAATGGGGGTGGTTAGCAGATCAAGGGAGGTTCTTATTGCCCTCTAATCTGCACTAGTGAGACCACATCTGGAATAGTATGTCCAGATCTGGGCCCCCAGTTCAAGACACAGAGCTGCTAGAGGGTGTCCAGTGTAGGGCAATAAAGATGATGAAGGAAGTAGAACAGCTCCCTCATGAGGAAAGGCTGAGAGAGCTGTGTGTCTTGAGCTTGGAGAAGAGGAGGCTGAGGGGTAACCTCATTGATGTCTATAAATATGTGAGGGGTGGGTGTCAGGAGGATGGAGCCAGGTTCTTCTCAAGGTCATCTGGTGACAGGACAAGGGGCAACAGGTACAAGCTGGAACAGAGGAGGTTCCATATAACTATCAGAAGGAACTTCTTCCCAGTGAGGGTAATGGAGCATTGGAACAGGCTGCCCAGGGTGGTTTGTGGAGTCTCCATTTCTGGAGACGTTCAAGGCCTGCCTGGATGTGTTCCTGTGTGACTTGGTCTAGGTGATCCTGCTGTGGCAGGGGGATTGGACTAGATGATCTTCCGAGGTCCCTTCTGATCCCTAACAATTCTGTAATTCTGTGATTCAGTGATCTTATGGCAATGATTATTTGATGCACATTCCAGTATACTGGAAATGTCTGCTGAACCTGAGGCAAAGGTTGTGTGTTTGTGTAGACTTGTGCAGCACACAGTGAAAATTAATAATATCATCATTTATAGGTTTGTATAAGTGCATAAGATAGCACAGAGGCATACTCTGCAGTGCTGTGTGTGTTATGCATTCTGTTCATCAGTGCACAGGCATTATACATATATAAAGTATAGTACGTAATTCCTTAATGTACGTACAGTCTGCACTGTGTTAATGTAACCTCATTGTATTTTATATTCTTGCCAGATAAACATCTCCTCCTAAAGACAGGTCATTATTTGCAGAAAACATTTTTGACTTATGATCTCACTTAGCTGTTAAGATCTTTCTGGTCACTTGTTAATGATTTCCCAGAAGAACTTTGCTCATTCTGTCTGAAACAAAAGCTGAAATGGTCTCTTATCTACCATGCTGGAATTCTACATTAAACTAGTACTGAAAATATTTGGGTAGAACAAAACCATTTTATTTTTCTGTTTTTTCTAGCCCAGCTGGTGGTGTAAAAATCAAGCATAGGTGACATTAACCAGCTGTGGTAGCCAATGCTCTGTAGACTGGAGTGTAGGCAAGATGAAACAGTTTAATTAATGTTTCCCAGATCTTTTCTCTGATCACATTTCTGCACATGCAATGACAACAAGATTGGCAGTGCAACAGTCTAGAGCACACCCAGCAGAGCACCAAGTGCCCTCTTATTGACACCTCTGCAGTAACTCAGATCAGCCCTTTGGTGACTCTTTTGTGAGTTGGTACTGTTATGCTTTCAAGGCTAGAAAATATTTTGAGCATTGTTCTGATTTGCAAACTCAGGAGCCATGCCAAATAAGTGGAAGTCCTGGCCCTGAGCATGTGCCTAGGAACCAGGACTCAGTGTGACCTTAAAATGTCAGTCTGGGCATGGACAGTCCTGGCGCTCTTAGCACTAGAAACAAATACTCACTTTGGGAGAAGGAGAAACCCTCTTCCAGCCATAGAGTGCTGCTCTTGGTGGTGTCCACTTTTCTTGTTGCAAGTCCACTGGTTGGTTTTCCTGCTTTTTATTTCACTGTCTTCCTCTGAGGGAAGCTGGAACACTTATGTGGCTGTTGGCAGAATCCTGGGGTGTGAAAAGCTGTGTATTAATTTGTCCTGCAGTTATGTTAAAGTAACACAGGGTGTCATCTGCAAATGAGGTTGGGTCTTGCAGATGTACATCGGGAGAAGGTTCTGCCCAGGAGAATCAGGACTGCAGTGGAATAAAAGCAAACACAAGGGAAAGGGCGTCACCTAGGACAGTTTTTGCTGTTACAGCTCTACATGCAAACCTGGCCATGGCATTGGCCTGGCAATGTTGTAGTGGTAGGGCCAGGGGGAATCGTTTCAAGCTGAAAGAGGGTAAGATTAGATGGGAAGTCAGAAGGAATTTCTTCATGATGAAGGTGGTGAGACAGTGGAACAGGTTGCCCAGGGAGGTTGTGGTTGCCCCCTCCCTGGAAGTGCTCAAGGCCAAACTGGAAGGGTCCTTGAGAAACCTGGTCTTGTGGGGGGTGTCCCTGCTCATGTCAGGGGAGTTGGAGCTAGGTGATCTTGAAGGTCCCTCCCAACCTGAACTGTTCTAAGAATCTACAAATCTATGTTTTCCTGGAAACATTCAACAGCTTTCACTGTGTTTGTAGACTATGGGCAGCAAAATTCTTACCCACAGCTTCATATTTGTATGTGGGTTAATCACAGCATGGTTTGCCAAGCTTTTTTTTCAGGGCTAGTGGCTGGTATTAGCCATTTCCCCTTCTGACAGAAGGATATAATGTGAAGGAAACACAGGGTCAAAATAGAGTGCTAAGAGAGTTGCCAGCACCTTGCAGGGAATTTAAGATGCCTCATGTACTATGCCAGGTTTCAGCACTCTGCCTTGTGTGTATGAACCCATGCTATATGTGTGCTTTGATATTCCAGATGCCGGGCACAGCAAGGCATGACCGAGAGATGGCAATCCAGGCCAAAAGAAATTTGTCCAAAACCACTGACCCTGTAGAAAGGCTTCGCCTGCAGTGCTTAGCAAGGGGATCTGCAGGCATCAAAGGGCTTGGCAGGTGAGTCTAAGAAGTCAAATCCATGTTTCAGCCTTATAGTTTCAGCTGCAAGGAGCTCAAAGCCTAAGCAGGGACCAAAACTTGAGTTCCATCATTCCAATGCAAATACTACAAGCCATAGCACCAGGGCTTGGGGCTCCTGTGTTTTGGGAGCCAAGACTGACCTACTCACCTCTTGAAGTACCCAGAAACCATGAATCCTTCAGAAGAATACTTGAGACCCAGAACAACTCCTGCCAGTAAGGAGTAACAAAACATATCTCTGTCTTTCATATTGTTTATAATGATTATGGAGAGCAGCGGTGAGTCGCGTCCTTCAAGGGTCAGTACTGAGACCAGTGCTGTTCAACATCTTTGTTGGCAATATGGACAGTGGCATTGAGTGCCTCCTCAGCAAGTTTGCTGATGACACCAAGCTGTGTGGTATAGTGGACTCTCTGGAGGAAAGGAATGTCATCCAGAGGGCCCTGGACAGGCTTGAGAGGTGGGCCAGTGCCATGAGAGATGGACAAGCCTAATGCGACCCAGAAATCCAACCCCATCCTGGGCTGCATCAAGAGAAGCATGAGCAGTAGGTCTAGGGAGGTGATTCTGCCCCTCTATTCTGCTCTTGTGAGACTCCATCTGGAGTACTGCATCCAGTTCTGGAGCCCCCAACCCAGAAAAGATACTGAACTGTTGGACCCTGTCCAGAGAAGGGCCATGAGAATGACTGGAGGGCTGGAGCACCTCTCGTACAGGGACAGGCAGAGAGAGCTGGGGCTGTTCAGCCTGGAGAAGAGGATACTCCAGGGAGATCTTACAGCGGCCTTCCAGCACCTGAAGGGGGCTACAGGAAAGCTGGGGAGGGGCTGTTTCCAAGGGCTGTTTCCAGGTGCTCCAGCACTGTGCTGAGCTGCTGCAGCATTCTCTGTGGTTTTATGCCATCTCCTGAAATTGCATGTTTTCTACAGAGCATTTCGGATTATGGATGACGACAACAGCAGAACTCTGGATTTTAAAGAGTTTGTGAAAGGATTAAATGATTATGCAATGATGATAGAAAAGGAAGAAGCAGAAGAGATTTTCCGGATATTTGATAAAGATGGCAATGGAACAATCAATTTTGATGAATTTCTTGTTACTCTGAGAGTAAGTCTGGGAATTTATGTTGTTACTGTGTTAAATGGAGAAAAAACCTTGATTTGTGAAAAAAGAAAAAGACTTGAGTCATTAGTTAAACACTAAACAGTGTTTTCGTCACCTTATTAATTAGCAAAATCTACAGCTCTATTTAAAAAACCAGTGTCTCTTGAGAAGTTAAAAAATTTTGTTTCCTTCTATATAGTCAAGGAGAAAATCACCCTAAACATTTCTTCTGGGTGAGAGACTTCAGAAGCCAGATAGAAGGTTCATTGCAAATAGAACAGTTGCAAATAAATGACTGTGGTACTTTAATAAATTGGTGCCTTGATTTAGGTCCTGCTGACTGCAGTATAGATTTCTTTACTGCAATCTGAATACTAAGTACTCAGGCCATAACTCTCACTTCTTTGTTGGTCATTTTGTGAAGCATCTAATTATAACATGAACTAATCCAGTGGTGGCTGTCTCTCATCACGGAGTCACAGAATGTTACGGGTTGGAAGTGACCTTGAAAGAACAGCCACAGTGCACCTGATTTTGGTTGGAGCCTCTTTGGTCTGTTGAAGTCTGAACAATTAATAAAGAGATAAATAGTGCTTACAGTAACTTCTTGGTAGAAATATTTGAAATGCATAGAATCAAAAAGTCTTCTAGGCAGCATTTTCTCTCTTACTTTCCATTCACTATCCTATAGACACTGAATAGTCTCAGTCACAAAGCTTTTTTGGTGATACATTGCCTTTTCTTCCTCATGGACACTGTAGACTGTCATCATCATGTCATCCCAAGCATCTTGAAATAGGTTTTCTCTTAACATCAGTTATTTGATTTTGGAACTGGGCAGAAAGTTGGCAGAAAGTAAATGATTCTGTTGATATTTCTTCACAGCCTCCCATGTCAAAAGCAAGAAAAGAAATCATCATGCAGGCGTTCAGAAAGTTAGATAAGAGTGGTGATGGTGTCATAACAATTGAAGACTTGCGGGGAGTATATAATGCAAAGCATCATCCCAAATACCAAAATGGAGATTGGACAGAAGATCAAGTTTTTAGGGCCTTTCTGGATAATTTTGATTCACCCTATGACAAAGATGGAAAGGTAAGTGAAACCCCTAATGTCATGCCATGCAATCACCACCTGATTCAGCATTTGACCTAAACAACTAAAAGTTAGAGTGATTACAGTACCAAGCATACATTTGCATCACATTTATGGGGGACAGTAGAATGCATGCATAATCCTTGCGTAGGACTGCTGGTGCACCTTGCTTATGTATTTGGAGGCAAAAAGACCCTGGAGAGATGCAAGAGTAGGTGTGAAACTGCATACACAGGCTTGTAGCCTTAGTGTGCTGCTTTCATATCTGTCTTCAGACTGACCTATACAATAGTAAAGTTTCAAGATCCACATAAATTGGAGGATTTTTCATAAGGCTTATTTTTCATAACTGTTGAGACACATCACTCTGAAATCACTCCATTATAAAGATAGATATCCACAGAGAGTTGGAGTGATGGGGTTGGGGGAGGCTGTCACCAGCCATGTGCCCTGAGGAGCTGCTATCTGGAGTAGAGCTGGCAGCCCTTCCTGCCCTCTACCTTGACTCTCCTGTGCAGGCACAAAACCTGGGCACATTCTGTGATGGGATTCATATGCATCCACTGTTTCCTCTTGTTAAATGTTGGAAGACTGATCTGAACTCAGATGCTCAACTTAGAGCAATCATGGAACTCCATGATCACATGATATTCTCGGTCTGAGCTGTCCATAATAACACACATCAGTGCTTGATGGCATATGTTTAACGCTTTGCACTTCTGAGTTTTTTTACGGGTCCACTACATTGCTGACTTGTACTTATCTAATTAATGGCTGGCTTCCACAGGTATGTCCTCCATTTGCTTTGTATCCAGCAAGCAGGGTCTAAGTTTGTAGGGAATTTACAGTTTTTATTTCCTTTGGGCATGACGGTACACTTGGTAGAGATGAATGTAATCCTTTCTTCTGTTGTGTCATCCTCAAAAGTACCAGCTGCAGGAGTTTTCCTCTTCCTTCTCTGCTGCAGTGGTGATATTCAGCAAACATCAAGCAAAATGTTCCTGTATTTTGTGTTGAGGTCATAGGTGAACAGATTAAATGAGTTCCCAAAATGATCCTTGACTTGTTCATTGTATCTTGTAATTGCTCCAATGCTTGACCTTACAGAAAAGTTACTATGAGCACCCACCTCTTGTTCAGCAATCCTGGTGTTAGCCCACCCAATTACAGGGTTTTTGTCTAAGAACTCACTGCAACTTTACTGTGCCTAAATCTTAGATCATTAATGACACTGATATGAAGTGGACACCTAACATTTTCTTCACAGAAGCACCTGCTAGATAGGTCGTCTTCACTGTGATCTTGCTGGGTACCTCTGAAATAAGCAGTGCCAGTGAAGCTTGTAATAAGTTCCTAAGGGTAGTACAGTCTGCAGTGTTCACTTTTCCCCATTGTCATGGTTTACTTAGCTCTAAAACACATCATACAGAAGGAGCAAATATTTTCCTGTGTGATATTTTTTCAAAGAATAACTTGCATGGTTCAAGAGTCAATGCATCACAAGAGATATGCTCTGCTTGTATCTGCTAAAAGAACTGATTTACCCTCAAGACAACTATGAAAATATTCACAACACTTAAGTATTTAGAATACTGTTTGTATCTTTAAGAGACACTTGTTTACAGCAATGCTATTTTTTCTCTCATGACTGGATGTAAAGCTCCTGGCTGCCTCTGCACCAGAAACCCTGTCCAACTCTAGGGTCGATGGCCATGCCACCCTGGAAGAAAGCCTGATCTTGTTCTTGGAAACTAAACAGGGTTGAGTCCTGGTTTGTATTTGGATGGTGCGATCCTCTGGGTACACTGGGCACTGTAGCCTTACCCTGCTCCAGTGGCAGAAGTTGGACTTAGATGCTCTTTGGAGGTCCCTTCTAACCCATAACATTCTGTGATTCAGTGTGAAATAATAATCAAAGAACCATATTATAGCATCTCTAGAAACAAATGCATGAAAAATTTTTCTTCTCAGACAGCTCTTAAGTTAAGGTTAGTTTAATGCTGTATGTTTCATTTCTATCCAAGTGTTCGTGGAGGACAAGAGCTCTTATTTTGAACAAAGAAGTGCATTTATGTAGATTTTCAGAGTCTTGGTTCTTCCTGTTGGGTTCCTTTTCACTAGCGACAACATGAAGGGTCAAGTGTTAAGTTCCATTTAAAGTTCTCTACTGATGTGTGGTTCTGATTTACAGAGTTAAAAAAAACCATAAAGGTTTATTTTCCTGTTTTAAATCCTTCTGTCTCAGGTCACAACAGAAGAATTTATGAACTACTATGCAGGAGTCAGCGCGTCAATAGACACAGATGTTTATTTTATTGTCATGATGAAGAATGCTTGGAAACTCTGATCATATAATTAAAGGAGCAAGACTTTACTTCTACTTTTTGTATATTGCCATGATTAAGTGTATGCACAAAACCACACTAATTTTCTGTAATAACAGTTTCCATTAACTGTGCCAATTACAGTCAATCTGCAGAAATAATTCCCAGATGCTACAGTACGCTCAGCCTCAGGGAACCAGGGCATACTCAAAGAACAGATCTGGCACACAGCCACTCCAAAGATCTGTTCTTTTTCTTCCTTCATCCCTGATATGTCTTGTCTTTTCTAAGATGAACGGCTCCTTTCTTCTCAGATATCTGTTGTGGGTCCCCGTTGTTCCTGAACATATCCCTTCCTCCAATGTTGGACGCAAGTCTGTTCAACAGATGCAAGAGGAGGAAACTAAAATATCCTGCAAGGGTGGAAACATGAGGAAGCCAGTCAACAGAGGGTCATGTAGACCTCTTGCTTCTAGCAATGCAACATCTTACGACTTATTTGGTCTCACTTGTGGGATGGAGTGAATGCTCAGCTCACTGCTGGAAACAAGTCAGTTCCTGGTGCCAGGCATCTGGAGGAAGAAACAAATCAAAGAAAGAACGATATGACCAGAAAAATGCAAAACACTCTTTAAAGACTTGTTTTCTCCCCAGCTAACAACTCAGCACACAAACACCTTTCCTGTGCATGCTTTGTTTGAAACCACTGCGGGTTTGCTTGTAACTTTTTCTCTCCTTTTGATTTCTTTCTTTTAGTACTGTGAGATCACACCAGTAATATCTTTAAGGGACATATGGGCATTACAGTATTCTCCCTGTTTGGGGAACATTTACTGCTCTGGTACTGGTTGTCTGTATACACCTATACCAAAAGTTGCTTTGTATCACATTTTAAATTGATAGTGGTTTGCAATCAAGCTATGACTTCAAGGAACTTTCTGGAAACTCAAGAACTTGTAACTTTCTTGTCTTGTCATCTTCTGTTTCTGATGATTAAAAAAGGGTGAGAATCTTCTGTACTGGTCACACCAATTATGATGTCTCAATTCTGCAATCTTCTGCCTTTCCCCCAAACAGGGAGTGAGAAAATGGTGCAGAAAAGAATGTGTAAAAAAAGAAAAGAAAAAAGAAGTTTGTGTGTATGTGTGTGTGTGTGTGCTATGTAATTACTGCTGCCTTAAATCCTGTTTCCTTTCTCTTCTGCTTCTCTCACATTATTGTACTGCTCTCCCAGACTGACATGCTGCTGGAGCAAAGAGGAAATGGCTTGTGTATGGCAGCATCTGCGCACTTCAGCCTGGGAGCCACCTGAAAGCAGTACAGCCTTATGGACTGGATTGTCAAGAGAGCTCAGCTGATGAAATCTCACCTCTTACTTGGCCTGGGCTGCTAACAGTGCATACACTGAAGTGCTAAACATTTGATGATCTGATCCTGTGGAACTCTGCCTTTCTTTTGTTCAGCCATGATCTCAGCTGTTTGGAGTTACTCAGTGAAGGCTATGTAAGATTCATTTTTTTAAAAAAATCTGTGAGCCTACAGAAATTTGCATACTGGCTGACACTGGAGACTGATGAGACATCCCTTTATGATTTCCATCAGTCATAGAAGGAGCCTTTACTCACTGCAATGCTACTGAAGTGCCAACATACCTTATATGAAAAATAAATGTCAAGTAGGGGCTGTACGTACCTTGTCAGCTTGAGAATCCATTTATTTTTCATTAATTGGCTGGACACTGAGGCATCATGTTACCTGTTTTCTGTGTTTCAAATAAAAAGAAAGTAATGTGAACAGAGAGTGGGAATCACAAAATGAAAACAACTATTTCCTTCTGACATGCTCTCTCATGTCCTGAGCTGTTGCAGTTATTTGTCTTTTTAGTGCTAGCATTTTATTTTACTTAATGCCTAATGCAATATGCCTTTTCAGAAGGAAAGAGTGGTACTGGAAGCAACTGAACAATTTTTAAAACTAGAAGAAACATTGTCACTGGTCACTGGGAGCCTTAATTTGTTGCTAGTAATGGCTGGGAGCAGCTCAAAGCTCCAAGTGAGATTTCTGCATTTGGAAATGGGGCTTTGTGTGGATACAAACCAGAACTGCTCTGGCCCTCTCATTCTGGTGGGAAGTGTTGATATCCACAGTGCAGGTGATAGGTACAGCCCACACACCTCCACTACACTCAGAGCAGGTCCCAGGTCCTTGGGTCTGCCTGCACACATCAGGCCCCATCCCTCACAGGATTCATCAGGAGGACAGTCTTGCAAAGTAGTTGTTTCAGAATTTGTACAGAGCACATTTCCAATGGCTTCTTTCAGAATCCTCCGAAGTTAATGGCAAAGCTTCCATTCACTTGTGTAGGAACAGAACTTGTCCTGGTGCAATCTGATTAAAAGCTGTAACTACAAAAGAGCAGTGCCTTCAGGGAAAAGAAATACTCTAGGAAAGAATAAAGTGATTTTTCACTAGTAATCAGAAGCGGTAGGACACAAATTGGAATCTGTGTTGCAAGAAATGTAATTTGATTAATATGTATGCAAACCCAAGGAACAAACACAAGCACTGTATCGACCTCTAGGTAGGAAAAACTCTACTAGGAGATTTGCAGCCATAATGACACAGCGGGAACACACAGGCACAGAACGAGGCACACAGCCAGAAACAAAGCTGGAGTATCTCTATTCAGCTAGAGGCTGGATGCCGGTTGCACAGATACTGGAGATAGGTGGTGCTGCAGGCTGTCCTGCAGTCTGTGGTTGCCCAGTGCACAGGGCAGATAGTGGGAGATAGGTGGCAATGCACATGATTGTATCTGGCAGTGGCGGCAAGATCATCAGATCTTGGCTGGTGCTTCTTGTTAAAAGCACTGTTCTTCCTGCTTGTGCAACAGATGTTAAACAGGATGGCTCAAACCATAGGAACACATGAGTCTGCAGGTCTGTAGAGCAACACCAGAGACAAGGGTTTGCCTGCATCTTGAGCTTCAGCCTCCACAGCAACTTGTCAGAGCTGAGTCCTGACCTCCTCAATAGACAGCACCAAGTGCACCAAAATGCTGTTGGAGCCTTTATTCCCTTGTGAGTGGAAAAATCTCCTTTATACCTCACCCAAAACACAGAAATTCTGCCGCGCTCTACATTGCTACCTGAACCATCTGACCATCTCTGTTGCAGATTGCTCCCCTCCAACCCTGGTATAAGGCTGGGAGGTGGAGGTGCAGGGGACAGCCTCTACCACTGGTGAGTTTTCAGGGGGAAGGCACTGCTCCCCCAACATGCTTTACTGCATCTTGATATTTTTTACAAAAACTTCACTGTATTTATTTTTCAAATCATACTTCAGTGAACATTTTTTGTTTGTTTGTTATTTTATTACTTGACTAACGTTTGGCACTTTTTACATTTATTTGAAAGTGGTGATAATGATGGACTAACTAATTTCATTGTGACATCTAATTTATGCAGACAATATTTACCAATAACCACAATGCACGTTAATTTTTTCCAGGACATAGCAACAGCACTGACTGTCAATGCAGGATCAGTCCATTGACCTCAGTGTCAGTGAACCAAACGCTGTGGGAGACCTTGCTGCAACAGCAAGGGTAGACTGGGACAGTCTGACCTAAAATGAGACTTTTTTGGAAGATGTAAAGAAAGTGTTACATAAACATCTTCTTTTGGGCCAGAGTATGCTGCCATTGCATAATGTAAATATTTTTTTTCTCATTCTTAGGTTACAAAAGATAAATTTTTTAACTACTACTCTGGAGTTAGTGCTTCTGTAGACAGCGACACATACTTCATTTTAATGATGAAGAAAGCCTGGAAACTCCAACTTTTAATTTCATTGACCCCAACCCTTCAAGAAACAGAGACTATAAATAAGCTAAACATTGTTTCTTTTGCTGCATTTGAGTTTTGGTTTTTTGGGTTTTGGTTGGGTTTTGGTTTGTTTGTTTGGGGTTTTTTTTCTGTTTGATTTTTTTCCCCCTCGTTCTTGTCCGAGCAACGTTTTCAGTGCTGCGTGATTTAGTGACATCAGCAAGCGTCCCAGTACTGGACTCTGACATGTGGCCTTCTGATTCAACAGGTGGCGCTTAACAGCCACGGAACAGTCAGGATGCTGCGGCTCGGAGTTGGCTGGGGCGAGTCGGTTTTTCATTTTTATGAAAAATCGCATTTCCAGGAATCATCAGTCGTTTTCTTGTGTATCTGCACTTTAGATTTGTTTCACCGATGTCCTGCTACACACAGGAGTGCTAATGTGGGAGGCTTCATCATCATAGTAACAAGGAATTGTTTGACGCTACAATAATTTTCCCAGAGGTGGTAAGCCTCCTGCAGGTTACGTCTTACCAGGTTTTAAACGGTTGCTTCAGCAACCCACAAACACAGCAGTAAAGGGTTTGAGCCAAATCCACATTGCCTGAAAGCCTCTGCTGTTCCCTCCAGGGCTGCAGCATTGTACAAATGCACGCAGTCAAGTCAATAAACACTTTTGCTGAGAAGGCTGGGAGGGGCTGAACTGTCAGCATTCCCTGTCAGCTTCAGCGGGCTGCTTGCTGCCAGAAGGATGGGCTTCATGGGTCAGCTTGTGCCTGCCTAAAACTGTTCTGAATTCAGCCACATGTCACCACAGCAGCAATGGCTGGGGCACCCCTTTGCTCTTGTATTTCATAGTCAGACTTCGCTGCACATGACACAGGTTTATCCATCCCACTCGTTGCCTTCCCACACTGAGCTGAGCTTCTAACATCCCACTGACAAACATAGCATCTTTGTGTGTTTTATCAGCCTGCCTACTGAATAAGAGGAGGAGATTTGGTAAACAAACAAATTCAGCAGGGGACAAGTACTGCCTTGGGAGGTGATTAACATTTTTCAGCATCATTAAAATTAGACTATGACTCAGGGTTATAACTGACAAAAGACTTACTTTATTTCACAGATTAGTTTTTGTTTTGTGCTGCTAGGAGATGTTAACAAGGTGCAAATGAGCTGCACATAGATGGAGGGGAGAAACAAAGCTGGGAGAACCATTGTGTTGTACTGCTATAAGCCTGACAGTTACACAGAGAGAGGAGAAGGCAGCTCTAGGCACAGTGCCATACAACAGCTACAGAGAAACCTGGAGCACCAAGCTCTTTTTTTGTGTGTGAGTGGCTGCTGTGAGCAGATGAGACAGAGAGCATGAAGGGGGAAGACGATGTAAAGAAAGTGTACAAAGAATGGAAAAGCTCAGCTATATGCCTATCTATGCAGATGTTGAGTGAGATGGGAATTTGTGAACAGCTATGGGATGAGCTGAACTATAGAATAAAGAAACTACTGTATCCTGATATGGTACTGTGTTGTCAATACATAGCCAAATTTATGTTAATGACTATAAAATCAGGTATGATCTTTATGATGCTGATAGTAAGACTGCTCAAATATGGGTACTCAGCATCTGCTGAGTGAGGGACCAATGTAGAGAGGATGTAACTCCCACAATTCAGGCCAGGTTGTCAAATCCAAAGGAGACTGCTAGCCTCTGTGTGCTTCAGAGTGGGCTAATCCCTATACAGTTATCTTGGAAGACGCTTAGAGTTTGTGAAAGTTCAGCCTGAAAATACTTTATTGAACACCGCTATAATGACACAGTTGTTGGCTTGGTAGCAGTTGGATGTGTTTCAATGAAGGTTCATTTAACAGGTTTCTGGGAGACGGGGTCCTTTAGAAAACGTAATGCTACTCTTCACCCTCCTTCCTCAGTTTGGCTCTACTTGCCACTGATCTTGTGGAAATACACTCTTCTGGCTCAGCTTCACTGAATGCCCAGAATATTGTCTATGTGCAGCTGATTCCTGGAGCTATTACCTCTTTGTTTTCTGGGTAATGAGGATAGTATGGCAAAGTCAGGAAGAACAAATGCATGCCCAGTCCAAAACATAAAGACTTGGAGGCACAGGATGGCAGTGATGAAGAGAGGGTGATGCTTGAAGTTATCACACAGTGCTTTCAGGCTTCTGACCTGTGTGTTTATTTGGGATTTAACCTGCCTGAAGCTAGGTAGAGCTCCTGGTGTTAACCTAATTTCATTGAGGTCAAAGTCCTATTCTGATAGTTGTATACTAAAAGACTGAGTTGAACCAGCATGATTAAGCAATGCAAATAGCCATGTGGTTTTAATACAGTAAAAATATTATTTAACCAAGGTTACATGTTATAGAATTAAATAAGATAGCAAGACATAGGAAATAGACTAAACCTTTAAACATTAGCCGCTATGCAAAAATATGAGTACTAAGTAGAAAATCATTTCAGAGTAATTAAAGTAAAGAAACATTGGGTTTCTACTACTACTTTTCTCATATTAAAGAGCAATCATCAGATATCTAATAGTTTCCCTGTATTAAAGAGTAGTACACCTTTCTGGACAGACAGAAAGACTATTACATTTTGGCATCTTACTGTTTAAATAGTGCAAATAGACCTTTTTGATGTCCTTTTACTACTTAAAAATGTGTGTTCTAAACAAGGATAGCTCATGCAGTACAGGATTTTTCTTATGCACTTTTGCTTCTTCCTTTATGGCTTTTATTTGTCACTGCATTATTGGAAGAGACATTTTCCCAGCACAGTCTGTCTGCATGTGCAATCACATGTGTAAAACAACACATTATGAACACCACCAACAGCTCTTTTTAAAAAAAAAAAACATGCAAGCATTATAAAGCAAATCGATTTCCAGGGCTTTAATGTTTTCCTACTGCTTTAATCAATCCTTCATTCAATATAAAACAGCAATAAAAACAAGTCTGTAAAATCTCACTGGAATGCTTTGAGACAAATCCTTAACCCCTTTGCACACAGGGACTGTAAGTTTGTCCTCGCCTGAAAGTTTCCCTGGGGTTGGGTAGAGAACTGTCCTGGGAGTGCTTGTTTTTCTGCAGCAGGCTGCAGCAAATAAAACAACATCCCAGTGATTATTACCAGTCAGAACAAATTTTTAGCAGCTCCAAGAATGAAAGAGTCCCTTAGACTATGGGAACGTTAATACATTTCATTAAAGGAGAATTTAAAGTGGATAGAGGGACTGAGGTTTCACAGTGAGGTGAACCTCAGCCCCAGAGCACAGCAAAGCAGCTTGGATTTCTAATGGCCACACTACTTGGCTGTGATGCAACCATGTGGCTGTAGCAGCTTTGTCTCCAAGCACCTGCTCTGCAATCCCCAAGAGACTCTGAAGTGGCTCAGCCGTCTCTGCATGGCAGCACCTGGGTAACCCCTTAATGCTGCACACAGAGTTCAAGGAATGGGAAATGGGAAAGGGTCACATTATATTGCTTGATTATAATGTAAAAAATAATAATAAAGAAAGAAGAAAAGTTATTTGCACCCAATTGATATGGTACTATAAAAGAATATACACCTCCTGATTACTGGCAGGAAACCCATATTCCATATCTCTTCCTAGGTCAGATATTGCTTGAGAACAATGCTGAGACAAATTCAAAGTATTCTCAGGCAGCTGCAGCTGTTTGGAACAGTGGTGGTAGACAGACATGGTCTACGCAGTCCTTCTGCCCCAGGATTGTATTTACATGCTGGACTAACACTAATGCTTGGACAAAAGAGATAAAGAGAAAGAGCATCACAAATTTTACAGCTCAAATATAGGTATAGGTAAAGATCAGACTTTGCTTTCCATTGGTTTTGATTTTTTTTCCTTAGCTAAAAATTTTCAAACTCTAAATTATTAAGTAAAAATATTCTTATCTAAAAATTCCATTTGCTGTACATGGGATCTTGAAGTTCTTTACTTTATTGCATTAGTAGAAGTACCTAAAACTAGGTTAAAGACAGATCCTTACCAACAACAAAAAGCAGTGGTATGCTGAGTTTTTTTGGTTTTATCTTTTTTTCATCTTTGCCTCAAAAACATAGAAGTCATTCTGAGAAAAAGACTTTTAATTGTGCCCTTGTCCTTTTTTGAGTCCTTTTCCCGAGGGCTCAGCAAAGTCTCTGTGCCATGACCAAGCTCCTGAGTCTCCAGGCAGCTAATGCTTGAGAGCAACCTTCATTTACTGGAGTTTTACAAACTTGCGATCTTCCGCTGACTGCAGAGGAGTTGCTCTTGACCAACAACCATTTAAAAGAGATTGGATTCTATTCAACTTGAATTTGTTGCCATATGTCTTGCTTAGGAATTGATAAAAGCTTAAGTCTGCAACCCGTGGATTAAGAGAAGAGTTTGTTAACTTTGACAAGATATGATGTGATGCTCAGCTAGGACTCCAGTGTCATTGCACTGGTTTGATCAGACCTGGACACTTAAATGAATTGAGTTATATTAGATTTCTTCTGCAGTAAAGATTGCTACCAGCATACTTAGAGCTGCGGTTAGGTCACTTATCACTGAAATGTGGGAGAACCCACTTCCTTGCAGGTATACTTGCTGCACTGCGAGCAGGTTGCAGCGCAGAGATGGCAACCACAGGCTGCAGGAAAATAAAACAGAAAACTTCAGTGTCCTGCTTGTGTTAGAGGAAAAAAATACTTTCCTGTCATTCCTATTCCTAAGGCTTACTGAATTTTGTAGAAGCTAGACATTGTGACATAGTCTTCCTTGTTATTTGGTGACTTCAATTCTCCAGTGGACAGCATCTCTGATCCAAGCTTACCAGAGGGATCTGAAGGAGGAGCAGAGGACAGATTGAATCCATTACTGCACAGGGGCACAACATTGCTGTGGCATACTTCGTATATACTGGAGCCACAGTTTCCTTCAGTGACTGCAAACTGGCTGGTGCCCAGCAGTTTGTTGAGAGCTTCAGCTGGCCAGATTCCTCTGTACGCCACAGACAGGTTTAGGTTGGTTTTGTCTGTCATCACAGGGATCATCTTCAGGTCTGATTTGCTCCTAAATTTTTCTGGAAGATACATCTCTGGAACAGTTGGTGGCTGCAGAAAATTTTCCAGTTCATCTTTTGCTCCAATGCCATCCACTTTATGGATATGAACATAACCAAAACTCTCTGGGTTAAAGCTTATCTCAAAATTCTGTGTGGCAAAGAAACAGCATGATCAGTTCCCAGTGAGTATGAGCTGAAGAGAAAAGATACTTTGATAATTAATTTGATTCTAGATGGGTATTTACTATTTCTGTGCCTCTGAGCAGGCTGAACAATAGTTTAGCAGAGAATAAAATATCACATGCCTTAAAAACATTTTTCATATTAGTCTGTATCTACCCAGTGACCTCCTACAGGCAGCATCTCTAGAATGGTGCACTGTGGTGAGAATTGGTGTTTCAGAGACTTTTCTGAGCTACACATGTGTTGCATACCTGCTGTTTCACAGGACTGTGTGCACCCTCCCAAGGCACACTGGGTATGACCCAGTTTTATCTTCCCAAATCAATAATGAAGGAAACAGAGTTTTACATGACTTCCTGAAACATGTTAGGAATCTCTGCACTGGAAGGGCACAGGGGGTGGCAGAGATATCTTAGACCTCTTACTAAATTAAGAACATGCTAGTAATATACCAACTGGAGAAGATAGTGCTGATGAATTTCATGATGGAAATATGCACTAATCACATAATTTTAGTGATTAATGCCACACCCTACAGTTAGTAAGTAATGCTAACAGTCACACTTTCGTCAGGCTTTATATCAGAGCAGTTCATGTACTGCATGGTGTATGAGCAATTCTGTTGGCATGTAAGTGTTGATGGCCATCTCCAGTGATGGTTATAAAGGGTCCTCATCCAGCCCTGCAATCACAGTTTCACAGAAACACAGAAGCATTTTGTTTAAAAAGGGCTTCTGGAGTCCATCTTCTACTTCTGGCATTGGAAGCCTGGACTGCATTACTCAGAGCCCTATCAAGCCAAGCCTTGAACATTTCCAGCAACCTATCTCTTCTCCAAGAAATCTATGCTATGTTAAATTGCTCTCACAGAGAAAGATTTTTTTTTCTTATATCCAAATGAACATCCCAGGATATGTTTAAAAGTTGTGCAGATATGGAGCTTGAAGACATGGTTTAGTGATCAGCTTGGAACAATTACATTAATGGCTGGACTCAATAATCTTAAAGGTCTTTTCCAATTTAAATGATTCTATGATTCTGCAAAATGTAGCCTAAAGCAACTCATGCCTTTTGCCTCTGGTCCTATCAGCAAAAGCATCTCCACCATCTCTCTACACACACTTTAGTGTTTGGAAGGTTGCGATTACTAGTCCCCAACCTGAGCTTCCTCTTTTCTATAAAAAAACCCCAGCTCCTTCAATTTTCTTCATATATCACGCTCTTCATCTCTCTATAGTTACTCTGTGCAAGCCAAAACTCAGGCACTAGCTGAACTGTTATCTCCATACTCTTGACTAGCGTCTGTCTGTGCAAATGTGGATTCTCTTTCAACAAAATGTAGAAGCTGTTTCTGAATGTTCCACATTCATCAACTAATGCATGTAATGTTTCATGAGTGTTAGTTTTATTCCATGTAGACTAAACTCAGGTGAAAACAACAGTGGAGGTACATACAACTTTTGGCTTCTTGCATAGTTGCTCCAGTGTTTTTTTATGATCAGGAATGTTTGGCCACACAGCAGGCTTGATCCTAGAATAGCAACAGTAGAAAAAAGAGATTCAATAGCAGCAGAAGAGGGTCATGTGGCGATATCAGAGATTTGTGTTGCATCATTTCTACTAATTGTCACAAAGCCTTAGGGCTGGCTTGCATTACAAGTAGTCTCAGAATAAAACAAAGGCAGGAAGAGTTATAAAGATCATGGAATAGCCATTGTTCTTTTGAGGGCATGAATTTTCACAGTTAAAGTAAGACACTTCACCAAGTCTTGGAAAAGTAACAAATTATGCTGATGAAAACCTTATTTGCATCTAGCTGTGTTAATAGGATGGTGAAACCAATTGCTGCAAGTGAAACAAGATGCTGTGGTTGAAGTGTAAATTTGCTGATATTTGTCTCTGCATGTTTATGTGAGTCAAAGAGCTGCATATTGTCACACTCCTTGGCCAGCTTCAGATATCTGTATTACAGACTTATCCCATAGGTCTCATTTTTACTGTCTTAATTAGCAAAGTTCTTGCATTGAGCTACAGGAAAGCCTCAGCTATGATGGATGCATTTAGAAAATATTGTTCAAATTACATTCAGTGTTACAGTGATATAAATACAATGATATAAATACAGGAGGTATATTGCTTTACATACATGCCTGTTTATGTAGGCATATGCATATATGTACACACTTCTTTTTAAAAAAAACACTTCTTTTTAAAAAGGGAAATGTCTGGGTTCAAAATGTCTCAGAATCTAAACCTCTGTTATTTCTATAAGGAGGACTTCTAGCAAAGTCAGAGGAGTGCAGGTGTTCAGCAACAGCAAAAAGCAAGAAATCTCAAGCCACATCTATATTTCAAAAAAGGCATCAGCAGGGAGTATTTTGTGTCAGATAATGCCAGTGTCTAAGATGTTTCATTACTGAAATTTCTCTTGGCATGGTGTGACTGGGGCCAACCAACACATTTCCAGGTAGTCCTGGTGTGTAATTCAGGAGTTAGCACTGCCCAACTCTTGTACTCAAAAAACAGCTCACATGCAGCAGTGTCTCTGAATGTCAGTGGATGCTATTGGCAGACTGCTTTGACTGCCACCAGACACACCTGGGCTTTCTGCCTTGCATAGGGCTTCATCTCTTATTGTTACACTTTAGAGTTCTTCCACTTCAGATTCTGCTTTCACCAGATATCTGCTTATTTTAAAATTGTCACCTACTGTATATAAGCAGATATAGCCATGTATTTTGAAGTATTTTTATGGCTATCTGTCTCCAGCTGAGTAGCCAATATGTATTAAACAACACAGACAAAGGACTGCCTGTCTAATGAATGTATTTCCAGTTCCAAGCCATCTCATGGCTGCTGACCATGGATCCACTTGGACTGGTGGCTGACAGCATTGGGCCCTTTATGCAGAGAGCACTGCCCTGCAGCTTTTGAAAACACCACAAAGCAAACAGCCTGATGACTCAGCCTGTGAAAGGGAAGCACGCAATGTCCTCAGCATTTACTGTTTCTGCAGTAAAAACTCAGTTCTGAGGCCTTTAATAAAACCTGCATGTTGCTTTTTTTTTCTTGATCTTGCTTGAAGCTTTTGAGACAAATTTATTCCCAGATCTGAAAGTGCTTTGTGATGATTTCAGCTTTCCAAAGGTCCCAGTGTTTTGAGACAGAGACTGACATTTTCTGAAAGTGGCAGGTCACCTTCTGGCTGACAGCAAACTGTCTTTCATTGCTCATTTCTACACTTAGACTTTCTTTGGCTTGATATAGACGTCCAGAGACGGAATTATAATAGTTCAGAAGTATAACAGGGAAAGCAATAATGCTGCCAGAACAGGATAGGCTTCCCACACTTTTTCCTCATACAAAGAGACTTAGGTTACCTGTTTTCCCAAAATGTTATAACCAGGGCAATTATGACAATGACCAGCATGAATCCCAGGATGGAGAGTATAACCATGACCATGCTACTGTCTAAAGAAAAATAAAGAACATGAGACAATGCATGTAAATGTCTTACTGTTAAAACACTGTAACTGTGATGTCTCTTCAGATAATAAAACAGGAATTAATGACTAGCATTGCACTTGCCTGTCACTGGACTGGTGTGATGGTGCATTTCTCCTGCTTAACTGAAGGAGGAAAGAAGTAGGCTGACAGAATATCAGCACTTGTCTGAGCTCCAAGCTGGATTCCTGGGTTAAAGATGCTCAAAGTCTTCTATCACTTTGAGCCCATTGAAGCTACCACTTGCTATGTCCTTACAGCAGCATTGAAGTGGCTTCTAACATGTGAAATCTAAAGGTGCCCCTGGGGGCTAAAGGGACCAGAAGGATTATTTATGTTTATAAATGATATTTCATCCTGTATTTTATTTGTGATTATATTGCCATGTCCATGCACAAGTCCAGGGCCCTGAAATGAGTTACTCTTCCCCTCTTTTTGTGCCTTACCTAAACACTCAATCCAAGTTCAGACTTCTCTCTGCATACCAGTAGGCAGCAAGTTTGACTTCACCTCCCCTTGCAGCCCACCTCATGACCTTACAGCAGCACTTCACCTGAGCTTTTTGTCTTTCAGTGAGATTTAGCTTTATGTGGAAGGCTAGCCCTGAACCTATGAGGCTGTAGGCTCTTCCCGCCCCATGGTTTCATCACTGTTGCCACCAGCATGGGCCATGGAGCTAAGGACCCCTAGGCTCTGCTTTATTCTAAGTGAACCTAAGTGGTGTCTGCCCTTACAGCCATCACTGGAATGCTGGTCTCCTGTGGTCCTGAAGCTCTCAGAAATGCTCCATTCACTCCACATCCCCTTGAAGTAATCTCCGTTGGGCTGTGAACGTACTTTCACCTCATATGATGCATCTTTTTCGAGGGTTTTCCCCAGTAATTTTACTTGAAGGTATGGAGACATGATTGTCTAAACAAACAAAAAAAATGAAGTTATTTTCCTAGAAGACAAAGGAGAAGTATCTCTGAGTTGGCAAAATGTGTGAGAATAGGTGTGTCCCTGCAGTACTGTGCTGTTTGTCTGTGGTTGTTACACAGGTGGTCATTATGGTGTCAGTCTGTTTTAACAGGAAGATAATTCTGACAGTTTTGAGAAAAGAGACTATGTCTGGATAAGAACTCTTTGGAAAACAGCTGAAAGTAATAACTGTGCTTTGCTACTGCTGACACTGCATAGAATCATTTAGGTTAGAAAAGAACTTTAAGATCATCAAGTCCAACCATTAACCTAACTGTACCGGTCCCACCACTAAACTGTGTCCTTAAACTCCATATCTACACAACTTTTAAACATGTCCAGGGATGGCAGTTCAACCACCTCCCTGGGCAGCCTTTTGTAATGCTTGATAAACATATGCTTCCCTGAAAGGCTGAGAAGAGAAAGGGGGGGAAAGTACACATGTGCTTCATAAAAGGACAACTTCTGAAACAAGAAAGAAGTTGAATGCCCATGTTGTGGCTCTGGTGCTCTTAGTTTCCAGGTAACTAGTTGTGAGAATCCTTTTATTCTTCCAATTGTTGTGTGTTCTCTCTGTGAAAACTAAGTATAGTCCACACTTTCAAACACCCCCACCTGGACTAGTGTTTGCATGGCTGTTCTTGTAACAGAGAACACAGTGGTCTCAACAGCAGGGCAGCACAAAGCCAGTTAATTTCACAGGCAGCTGCAGGCTGAAATGTGGTCTGAGAGAGGGATCGCTGCTGAGACACACCCAAAGCCTGGAGACGCTCAGCAAAACAATGGACATGACAAAACCAGTGCTAAATAAGAAAGGGGGTCATATGTTCTACTGAGTGATGGGCACAGAAAAGAAGAGCAAAACCATCATAGCGAAGAGTAAGGCAACAAAACACTTAGGATAGCTCATCACATTGCTTCTTCTCTTCCCAATGCAAAGCCTAAATGAGCAAAACTTTGTTAGCCCAAAGGAGTGTACATGAGACTGTCAGTCTGGAATCGTTTGGACTTACGAAATTTCCAAATGCCAAATAGTGCACCTTCCCAAGTTTTCAGCTGTAGAACTGTATATTTCAGAGCTTACACATTATAGTAGCATTTCTGATAACATTTAACTCTGAAAATCAGTGTAAACTCACTAAAACATAGTCACTCACTTACCTTCCAGATACCTCCTTCCTTCCGATATGCTATTTGGTGTGTTAATTTGTCCTTTAAGTATTTCTTCCATGAGTGTGGTGTACTGTAACGAATAAGATACTCATTTGCCTCCTTTTGGTATGTGATGCTTATATTGAATGGTACTTCAGGCTTCACTGCAAATGGTAACAAACCAGGATATGTCAGAGGAGAATAATGTTACTACAAGATAAATAGGTTTTGGAAACAAACAAACAAACAAAAAAGCCCACTCAGGGTGACTTTTCTTGTGCAAGGGCTGGCCTGAGCTGGGCAAGCTTCATGATTAAACATTGGTTTTGATCTGCCAAATTTCATTGTTTAGCCAGGAGGAAGACTGGGGAGCAAACTTGGTACAGGCACAACTGCTGGTGGCCATCATGGACGCAGGAAGGAACAAAGTATGACAGTGTTAGATATAGCAGAAGGGTCTGTAGCTCTAGGGACTTGCTGCAGACCCACACCTGTCTTGGATTGCAGGAGACTGTGTCAAGTGACCATCCTGAACTGGATGTGCCTGAAGCCTGCAGGGACCAGTGTCCGAGTCACCAATGATTCCCAAATGGACATTCACCTTTAGCTCTCACAGGAACAGAAAGGCCACTCTTCTCTCAGGAAAACACATATAGCCAGAACTTAAGTCCTTTCCTTCAGCAACCCCCAAATACTTAGTTCTTCCAGGCAGAAACTGCAGTTTCTAGAGGAGAGACCGCCAGACATAGTCCAAACTAGCCCATAAACTGGGAGGTAATGTAAGATGGCTGGACAAGAAAAAATTACTGGATTGGAGCAGAAATCTTTCATAAGACAGAGATACCACAGTGTCTATTGTAAAGGGAAAATGTGACACCAAATCAGAACAGAGCTTCCCTACATGGACTTCTCTGCAGCCCTCAAATGAGACAAGCTCCCAAGAGGGTAGTCCTAAAAAGCTCATCTTCCCATGAGTTCCCTGTTTCTCAGCTCAGGGAGCTCCTTAGACCATTCACATGTTTTCAATTTCCTTTCTGTGCTATCGGATGCTTGAGCAAAGCTCATTTGACAACAAGCTCCACCAAGAAGCAAAGTATGAAAAAGTGAGATCTTGTAACCTTGCATTTTCTGTGTTTCTGAGCTCACACTAAGCTTGGGTTGTCTGTCCTGAAAATGCACAAGCTCTAGTAAGTGATTAATACTATGATCCTTTCTGACAGTTCATCCATGCTCACGAACAGTTCCTTCACCCACAGGCACGATCCAGTCTGTATCCAGACTGGATGGAGTGTTACAATACACCAGGATCCAGCTGCACATGTTGAATGGGTGTTAGTCACAGAATCACAGAATTGTTGAGGCTAGAAAAGACCTCTGAGATCATCAAGCCCAGCCTATGACCTAACATCACCACATCAGCTAGACCATGGTGCCAAGTGCCACACCCAGTCTTTTCTTAAACACCACCATCCTATGCACTCCATTCCAATGTCTAACCACCCTTTTCTTGAGGGAGTGCTTCCTAACATACAACCTAAACCTACCCTGGTACAGCTTCAGGCTCACTAGTTGCCTGGGAGAAGAGCCCGTCCTCTACCTGTATATTATTTCCCTTCAGGTGGTTATAGAGAGTGATAAGGTTCCCCCAGAGCTCTTCTCCAGGCTAAACAAACCCAGCTGCCTCATCCTCTCTACGTAATCATGTTTGGCTGTGTAGCAAGGGGAATGCAGGCTGCATCCCCTGCTAGTACATTATTTATTTATATATACATACACACTCAGGCTTTGTGCTGGGCTATTTTTTGCCCCAGTAGTCCACACACCTTAAAAATGTCCACAGTGTTATGTGTCTTACCAATGTCAGTTACAATCAAACTCTTGCAGAACCCTTTCTTTGTCTCAGAGTCCACGCAAATCTCTTTATTTGAGAGAATATCAGTGAACTGTAAGAAATACACATCATCCTGTTTCTTCATATTGAAGCACACATAATTGCTGTCTTCCTTGGTACTGCCAACCAAAGGGATACAGTGTTAATTTCTTCTCAGTCTTACTATAGGGACAGAAAGGGACAAAATCTTAGAATTCATTTCACATCAACTAAAGTGAGGCTTAATGTTAAATAAGGAAAAAATGCTGTGCAAAGGTCCTTAAGCACAAGGAAGTCACAGCAGGAGTCACGGAGCCCTGCAAGAAAAGTATGCAATTTTTAACAACAAACAAATAGATAGACTAAATGTATGAACTAAAAACCTTTGCATCTTTAAAAGTTGTCTTACTGCTGCAATTTGTAAATATAGTGCAATAGGTTTGGATGCTCACTGAAAATAAAGATAAATTTCTTATTGACTTAAGCGATAACAATACAAATGAAGGAGTCGTACAGCATGGCTTCAGAAACAAAACTATGTCTGTGATTTTCTCCATCTGTGTGCCTTCCCTGTTTGAGGACTCATTCATTCCTCTTTCTGCAGGTCTATGTGTGCAAAGATGAATGTTTGACTTTTATCTTGACCTAGATAAATGCATTTTACTTGCAGTGGAAAATCTTGTTTCTTGCCCAGGAATTTTCTGTGGAAAGGATCTGCCTCTTCCTTTTATAATTTTCCCTTGGTACAGGCTAGGTTTGGCTTTTGTGAAGTATCATTTAATATAAAGGAAAAATTATCTCCATTTGTTCTGGCTGCATCCATAATTACAGGTGTTTCAGAGAAACAGAGGAAGATCAGGACTATTGGAGACATCATAATGCCCTTTACAGATCCTTCCAGCTAATTTATTTTGTTAGAGAATTATGTTTTGCATCAGCAAACTCTTCATGTAGTATAGTATTAAAATTGTATAACACTCTAAAACATAATTCTGTCTAATTCTGCTGTTCCTGTTTCTCAGCTGTGATAGTGTTACTAACTGGTGCATTTAACTTCCAGTTTACCAAAGGGTGGACTGACAGCACTTACCACAGAGCCAGGGTATAGTTAGTGTTGTGAGGAGGCAACTCGGTAAAATTGCAGGTCAGACTGCTATAGGATTCCTCAAATTCCAGCTGACTGAAGCATTCAATGCCAAAATTGTCTGGTTCATCATCTCCAAAAGTCCCTAAGAAAGATTTGCAAGGTGTTACTGAAACAAACCTGCGAATTCATTTGATTTGCAGCTCCATTATATAGGGGGTTGTTACTTTACATTGTTGCCTGAAGATAATCAACCACCTGTTTTGTAAGAAGCAAAGAAAACTTATTCAAACTGAAGTTAAAAATAACTTGCATATTCAAGGTTGCTTGCATGACAGTGAAGGCCACTCACTTACCTTTGGATGCATCTAAAGTACATTCTTTGTCACTGTGACTCTGTAAAACAGAGTCTTGACCAGCTGTTACAGGTTTGCAAAACAATAACACCAGCACAGTCCAGAGCCGTCTTGACAGACATGCATGTACAGAAATGTATATTGCACAGAATTAACATATTTGCAAGAAAAGACTTGTGTATAGAGATACACATATATCCAAAATCAGGAGCTTAACAGGAAAGCTGAAATAAATCTGCTTAAAATGAAAAAAACTCACCCAATATTTTACATAAGATAGATACATCCAAAGCTCATATACACAGATGTGTCATGATTTATACCTCTCTAAGTCTTGCATCTACCTGGAGACTGACACGTTTGCACTCACAGCTACCTCAAAAAAACAGAGAGAGAATCTTATTGGTTGCTGTCTGTATATGCAAACTGCATATACAAGATTTTACATAAACATTGAAAACTAATGATCATAATATCAGAAAAAAATCTTTTCACTACTGTTTTGCTGAAAAGTGTCAGAAAGTTTAATTGATTCTCTACCAGGCTGACTTCAAAATTAAGAGAAAGGTTTTGTCTTGCAGTTCAAGCAGACACTTCATATTTAACTGAAGCAGTGGACTTTTGGTGCCACACTGGTAGGGGAGTTGACTTTAACCTTTTCTACACTGAAGTTCACATTGTGATTATGTGGTTCCTTATTCTTGGAAATAGCACCCTAACCACAGAATATATGATAATTAAACCCCACAAGTACTGTTAAATAAGCAATTTTAAATGCTTTTTCTGGTACAGTCTGTCCATGGACTGGTGTAGTTTGTTTTGTCTGCCATAAATACAGGTGTACCCTCAGTTATGCTTCTTCCATAAACCTCAGAGCCACCATGCATTAATGTATTTGCTACGTAAGAGTTTTTGATGAGTCTAACATGCCTCACACTGCTAAAGACACTGCTAAACTCCTCTTGTAGCTACAGCTATGGCAGGTTTTTTCATAGAAATGTTTGTCTCTTGGTTTGAACATCACCTAGCTCAAACCACAAAGATCATCTTCTTCCATATGCTTCAGATTTAAACTTCAAAGCCACTGAGACTAAGAATACATAAAACCAAAGGCACTGCTAAGCACTGCAGCATTAACTTAATTTCCAAAGTCAAAGAAGTGACTGTCTCCTCAGACAGTAATGCAAAATCTCTAGCCTTGATCTGATTCAGGCAGAATTTATTTTAATTGCAATAGTTTTGATGTGGGTTGGACAAATCATGCAGTTTCTGAGTAGGAGGACTACTGAAGCCAGATGTCCTGCCCATGTTACCTCACAGTCTGCTGCCTCCTACTGCCCCTGCCCATGATCTCATGTGCCTCTGCAGTTGCCCCTTAGCTTTGTTGGTAGCTCTCAGGGCTTTGGGCCATGTCCAGGCTGAGGAACAGCTCTTGGGAGGAAGTCTGCTGCTCAGAAAAGAGAAGGAGATGAAGGCAAATGCCGTAATGAGTTTTCTCTCCTCTGCCTGTAAGGAGGGCTGAGCTCATTCCTACATCCAGCTTTGCCAATATCGGAAAGGCAAAGAGTGAAAGACAAATCCATCATGGGTCATTATATCCTGGATTGTTTCATTTATTTGCCAAACCCACAAGACTCATAAAGAAATCATAAAAGCTGCTAATTGCTCAGTGGGATTTTCCTGGATCTGTTTGTCCTTAAGTCTAAGCAAATTATTGTTTACTGGCAGTTAGTAACAAAACAAGGAAAGGTATTGTTACATCTGCTTTTGGGAATTCTTGAATATTTCAGTGATACCGGCAATAAATCATTGCCATTGACCATTCACCACCATAGCTACTTGCCAAAGATGGCTCTGCATAGCTGCAGACTCTAAGTTAAAGGCAAATGCCTTTAACTAAGATCTAAGGTTGTTAGAAAAAGCCACTCTGTTTTCTTCTAACTAAACCTTATCACACATGTCTTGTCTATGTATGTACAAGTGTCTATATACATACATGATATATAACATTGTGCAGAGGGAAAAGTACGATTCAGTATCTGTGGGATAGCATAGGAACACAACCATTACCTTTCTGCAAACCAGAAACTTTTGTCTGAAACAAGACAAGCCCTAAAACTACTAGTAGCTGACTGACTGCCCATGTCTTTCAGGCACAATGCAACAATCTCTGACATTGTAGTCTAATTAGTATTGGACAAATAAGAGTTTAATGGATCTGGAACTGAATCTTCAAATCCAATTTCTCAGCTCCCTTTTGAGAAAAGGGACAGCAGATGGAAATACTGTGTTGTTCTTCTTGATCTGATTTTTTGTTTTGATGCTGCTAAATAAATTTCACTTCTTTAAAGAAGAAAACTAAATCTGCAGTTAGTCTAAATTTAAACTGATTAATTGATTTGTAATTGTTTCCTGAGTAAGGCATGAATGCTTTTGGTGGTGGGCTGTGAGAACTCTGACTGAATAGCTGCTTCAGCTATACTCTGTGGGAGCCTGGGACCATTGTCCAGGCATACCTGATGCAACTGATTAAAGAAACAGAGAGAAAGTTTGGCTATGCAAGCACATTGGTTTAGTCCAAATTTGAGGTACATAGAAATATTTCCTTGGAAGGAATCTGCCAAGAGCAAGAGAAAGCAGAACATCACCCTCTTTGATAGCAGCAAAAAGTGACAATTGGCCACAGAAGACTGAAGCACTTCCTTGCTCCTAGCCAGGCATAACTACTCACATGAATACTAGACACAATGAGAGAGGATTAATAGGCCTGATGTTAGATGTCCTCTGCATACATCTGTGGTCTCCTTAATTTCATACAAGCTTGGATGTTGCAACTACAGCACATTCAGAAAATAAATTAAATAGGTATCCTCCAGATTTACATCCACATCCACATGGCTCCAAAAGAAAGAGATGGGAGGCTAAAACACTAACATATTTCACCTAGCAGTTGCATTTTGGAGCTCTTAACATGGATTTTTCAAGATCATACACAAGTGGAAAGATGAAGATGAAATGACTCACCATCACCATCTGCTGAGGTGTAACCACTTTCCCCAGAAGTGGTGTGAAGAAACAAGACGAAAATGCTCAGTACTGTACTTATCTGTGTCATCCTGAGCATGCTGCATGTGTGCAGAACCTGTGTATGTGAAACGCTCACTCGCTTACTTTATACTAGGCACAGAAGAAACCCATTGCCTGATAAAGAGACCGCAGGCAAGGGGAAATGTAAACACACAGAAAAGTATGCCTAGTGGCAGAGAGCAGGAAGACAGCTTGAAGATAGTTCCAGAGCTCTTACTTTGAAACATGCTTCCCACTTCAAAATTAAGGACCTACTGGATCAAACCCATTGACTTACTGGGCAAAATCCACTTAAGTCCAGTGGGTCTGAAGCACATCTCATGGATAGTGTTTTTGGCTTACCTAGTGGGATTTTTGCATCTTATGTCCAGGAACCTAGGTTTATTCCTTTTGTCCACTTTCCACTCATTGGAGGTTTCTATGTCCGAGGGAGAAAAATCTTCTAGCTATGTAAGAGTACCTGTGGTTTGAGTTAGTTATTCTCTAAGTCTTGGCAGCAAAAGCAGCATGTCCAGCAGGTCAAGGGAGCTGATTCTGGCCTCTTTACCCCTCTTTACACGCATGTAGTATTGCGTCCAGCTCCAGAGTCCTCAGAAGAAGAAAGACATGGGTGTGTTGGAGTAGGTCCCGAGGAGGGACACAAAAACAACCGGAGGAATGGAACTTCTCTGCTCAGGGGACAGGGTGAGAGAATTGCAGTTGTTCAGCCTCGAGAAATCTTCAGGGAAACATCATTCTGGGCTTTCAGTACTTAAAGGGGTCTTTTACAACAGATGAAGCAGGACATTTTACCAAGGTCTGTAATGACATGATAAGGAGCAACTGTTTTAAACTGAAAGCTTTGGATTTAAATTAGACATAGGGAAGAAATTTTTTACTCTGAGAGTGGTGAGACACTGGAATACATTGTCCAGAGAATGCATCACGGTAATTGTTTAAGGTTAAATGAGTCTGATCCAGTGGAAGTTGTTCCTGCACAGAGTAGAGCAGTTGAACTAAATGATCTTCAGAGGCCTTTTCCAACTCAAAAAATCCTGTGATTCTATGAAGTCCCACATAATGCTAACCCAGAAAACTGTATTTTAAAAGGCTAATTTTACAAAACCTAGCCCCTGAGAACAAACTAGTACATCTCACATTTTTTTTCAGACTTTGGACAAAGCACAGGCAGAAAGTGGAAGGTAAAAGGTGCTAAATACTTCCTTCACACACCTTCTGTTGCTGTATACACCAATGCATGCTAGAGCAGGGTCATGCACATGGCTGACTGATGTGGCTAACTACAAGTGAACTGTAGAGCTGAAAAGAAGAGCATGCTGTGGCACAGCCCCAACTGCACCAAAAAAAGCTTTATGTTGGAGGTGTAAAGGAAACCGAGGCAAAGTTAGCAACAATGGCCAAGGAAACAGAAAAAAAAGAGTACACTATAATAAGAAGACTCAATAAGGAAGCCACAGCAGCTCTTTCATTTTCAAGAAAATAATTTAAACCACTCACCCAAATGATAAAAAACATGTCTGTGAAAGTATTCTTCTGCCAGGACATCAGGGATGGTCCTGCAGTGTTGCTGCCATGAGTAGGGTGCAGTGGGTAGCCAACAAGTTGTCTCTTGTCTCCTTTGCCCTGTCTTAATGGGAAGAAATGGTGTCCTTTTCATAAATGTTCAGAAATGCTGCCACAAAGATGGACATCTCCCATACTTGTGTCAAGTTCTTCCTTGAAGTAGGACTTCAAGGAGATCCCACATCAAAGCACTCCCTAAAGGTGCACTAAACCTATGTGGATAAAGAAAAATCATAGAACCATTAGGGATTGGAATAGACCTCAAAAGATCATCTAGTCCAATCCCCTTACCACAGCAGAATCACCTAGACCAAGTTGCACAGGAACAGGCTCAGGTGGGTCTTGAATATCTCCAGAGAAGGAGACTGTTTCAATGCTCCATTACTCCTCACTGTGAAGAAGTTTCTTCTGATATTTATATGGAACCTCCTATGTTCCAGCTTGCACCCATTGCCTCTTGTCCTGTCACCAGATGACCTTAAGAAGAGCCTGGCTCCATCCTCCTGTCACCCACCCCTCACATATTTATAGACATTAATGAGGTCACCCCTCAGCCTGCTCTTCTCCAAGCTCAAGACACCCAGCTCCCTCAGCCTTTCTTCATAAGGGAGGTGTTCTACTTCCTTCATCATCTTTGTTGCTCTAAGCTGGACACCCTCCAGCAGCTCTGTGTCCTTTTTGGACTGAGGAGCCCAGAACTGGACACATTAGTGCAGAGTAGAGGGAGAGAACGTCTCTCAATCTGCTAATCTCCCTCCTTCTGATCCTCCCCAAGAATCTGTTGGCCCTCTTGGCCACAAGAGCACATTGCTGGCTCATAGTCATCCTGCTGTCCACTAGGACCTCCAGGTCCCTTTTTTCCACACTGCTCTCCAACAGGTCAGTGCCCAACCTATACTAGTACTTGGGGCTGTTCTTGCCCAGAAGCAAGACTCTACACTTACCCTTGTTGTACCTCATTCAGTTTCTCTCTGCCCAGCTCTCTAGCCTGTCCAGGTCTTGCTGAATGGTAGCACAATCACTGGTCAATACATAAATGTTTACAGTACATACTTCTGGGTCAGACTTCTTCATACTTTTTTCTCATCTAGGTAGTGAAGAACATGGTTCATCTCATCCTAATACAGACATTCCAAACATGAAAGCTAAACCCCTAAAATGTTTATTTCTCTCTACTGAATTAATAAGGATACCAAGGTGAGACAGAGGTAGATGTACCTCCCACCTACAAACAGGAGAACTTGCTGGGTTACAAAAGCTACAGTTCATGCCCTGTATACACAAAACATAGCAGGAGCTGCACATGGAACTGGGGCCAGCCAGCCACTGAAGGCCAGCCTCAGCACTATGGCCTAAGTAACCCTTGCTCAAGAGCTTGATTTCACTTAAAGAATTATTTGCATCACTACACCATACACATGATAATCACTCTATAAAATACTCTCTTTCAGAGATTTGAACCAGCTCATGAAATTTTAAGAGCAGATAGTCCTCACCTCTCCCTCTCAAGCTTTCTATGCTTGACCCAAGATTACTTCTTCAAGTGAGTTTGACCAAGAGCAAATTTGAAGATCAAATTTGAATCAATGTTAATGTGTCCTTGTGACTTCATATCCCTGAGGCTTGTCTCTGGCTTGCTTTGGAAAAGTTTAAGGGTTTCAGTACCTGGCCTAGTAATACTAAGTATTATATTCTAGAAAGCCTCAGAGTAATTTCTACCTCATTTCCAGACTTAAGTATCAATAAAGGAGAGCTCTCCTGTGCAAACTGATCGCTCTCTAGAAATGACACCTTCTCTCTTTAAATTTGTCTTGTTTATAATTGAGTGGGCTATCGCTTTGATCTTTTTTTTTTTTATTTTTCCTGTTTCAACTGGAGCAAACCTAGAGAAGATGACATTTAAAACATAATATTTTGGTTGAACAATCTTATTATCAGAGCTCTGCCACTCAGGGGATTTCCATGTTGTCATAGCAGCAATTTGTCAGGGTAGGGAAATGAAGTTCCATAATGAAAAGAAAAGGAAAACAGTATACAAAAAAACCCTGAAACAAAATTACATTTTCTTTTACTTCTGGGTCTCTGTTTCAAAAACTATTTGCCTTTTTTAAGAGATATATGAGTTCATCACCTTGTGGCCTTCAAATTCCCAGGAGATCAAACTTGTGAGATTGTAAGGGTCAGTACCCAGGAGAGGCTGAAAGATTACTATTTATTTGCAATAAATTGGCACTCCTCCTGCCTCCTAATTCAGAATGCATTAAAAAAGAAAATAAGTTTAAACCAATAAGAGTTTTGATGGTCTATCAAAAACATCCCTTGCTTCATTGGACTGTCAGATCTCTGTGAGTTCAAAACCTCTGTTTTAGAGCTTCTGAGTCACTCTAGACTCACATTATTGTTCATCAGCAAAGCCCAGGTTACAATCCCTGTGACTGCGTGCCATTTGTTAGTGTACCAGCTCCTCAGCATTTACTGCTGACAACTCTATGTGATCTAATGCCACAATGAATTATGGCTTGAAGTGTAACTGTTGAAAACTGTTAGCCAAGCAACTAATCTACAAGCTAGTAGTTCTGTTAGCATCTTATACTGTGTGGTCACTTGTTTTTTATTCCCCTGAGGACACAAAAGTTGGTTTTGATTCTGCTTTGGCTCCAAAAAATGCAGACGGCTTCTGCACATATGCCAGGTACGTCATCTACCTGTACCTACTAAGAAAGGTGAAGTTAGTAGATCCCATCCTTCTCTCAGTTGCAGCCTAAAGTATCTGTGGGAACGATGCAAAGTAGGCCTTTGTCTTGTGCTAGAGACTCTGACTGTATTTTAATCAAGGAGTTTTAGCTGAAGTGCTAGGCACAAAGTAAGGGTTTAAGAAAACCCCTTACAAAACTGAAGGCAGTGAAACAACTTACTCAATTTAGGGAAAAAAAAGGCAACAAGATATTTTAATTTATCCCCCATGCACCAGACAAAAAAGCCTAAACAGAAGACACAGACACAGACATATGGAGCTTCTTCACCATACTCTACATGGGACTGAGATATAAGGTCTGAAACATCCACATTTTAGACAGTTTCTTCTTTTTATGAAACTACAGTAGTTTGTGAAATCTTGGTGTCCTTGGACATTGCAAGAGTTATTCCCAACCTACATAAATCTCACAGGTTTGGAATTTACAATCACCTTAGCAAACAAGGAAGGTTCCACAGGTTGAGATGAGGCTATCCTGTCACTATAAATCATCCTGAAAGCAGCAAGCATTCTCTCTCAGTGACACAGTAGGGGCAGCTCTGAACAGATGAAAATTCCAAGATGGAGGAGATGCAGAAGAAAGCAAGAAGAAGCACTGTTGGGAACAAGGGGAGAGTGAAGGGGGCAAAAACCTTTTCCAACTCTAAACTTTTCAGTGGAAAACACACAAATTGAACTTACAGATTCTACTCAGCTTTTAAACCAGGACAGTCCTCTAAGCACACCCAGTATGCAGCACTGAAGACAAATCATGTAAACACTGATGGTTGGGAGATAAAGGCATACTTGTGTCTGAGGAGTTCAGCTGGTGTGTCTTGGTCATATAGCTATAGGTAAACCACATGTCTCAGCTTTGGACCAGGAGGTAACTTTTTTCTTGTTAATCAGAGCTGGCAGGAGCTACCTGTCTTTTTGGCCTGATCTGTGGAATAGAGACTCTTCTGTTCCTTAAACTAGTAGTAAATTGTATTGTCATACTATAGAACAAGAGTAATGGTCTCTTTCATATCTAACGTGAACCACGCTGCACTGTTCCTCAATGCTGTAGAAAGCCGGAGAATAGGATAGGACCATTTCCCTTCCTTTCTGTATGCTATGAGTGCTGATTCAAGATGTTTTTTAACACCTGTTTAGATCTAGTCTACTTCAATATAATATATAACTTGTGATTAACTTTAATGTGATTTTATATGTCTTCAAATTAAAGTTTCTAGAAATAAGACCCTGAACAGCCTTTTAAAATCTGTCATAGGATGTTTCTTGCCTGAAAGACAAACTGGAGGATTCATGAAGCTTTAAAGCAGAATTTAGGAATTTCAGTAAGTATTTCTGAGTTTTTCTGGCCCAAAAGCAGGAGTATGTGGGAGTCAGTGTTGTTAAGGAAATATTGCCATGGACAACATAGCTTGAAGCCCTGGGTGGAATGAGAGAGTCAGCAAGAGTATACACTGCTACTAATCATATAGGAACCAGCTCTGGTAAGAGTGTTCAAAAGAATGAAGACCTGATGTTAGATGGAAGGTATTGTCCTTCCCTTAGCACCAAGTTATGTCAGTCTGCAGAGTACTGGAACACCACAGGGTGGAAGACACAATTCATCACCACATTGTCCTGGAAATAGATCCTTGTTAATAGAGAGCAGAAATTGTTGATTGTTTCTTTGATCTTTGTCCAACATTTTGACACTTAAAATTACTACTTTAACTTCTCTACCCAAAACCATAAAGGGGCACTGTATTAACAACAAAAGCTACTATACTGAAGGAAGATTATAGAAAACTTGGAAGCACATTGCTGAATTGAAGGGGAGTCAGGCGTGCAATTTGGTCTGGCATCCCAAGTATCATGAGATCAGATTCTAAAAGTACAGAACTGGTTACAAAAAAGTGATCTTTCCTCTAAGTAAAAATATAGCAACAATATTTTCAAGAACAGTATTTCAATACTTCTGGGCTTCTTGTATTTACTTGCTAGTTTATAAGTCTTTGGGGTGTTCGGCTAATCTCTACAACAACCTGAGTTAAAATACAATTAAAGAAACGAAAGCTTAGATGGTCTTCACAGTATTCTTTTTAGGGCATCGAAAACATATCAGCCACTGCAAGTCTTTACTCACTTATAAGATTCAGCACCTGCCCTAAGACCACTGTACTTGCTCAACATTTTTCAAATGTTGGTTGCGCCAAAACACTGCAATTTTGGTAAAATAAAATATTTTGTGAATGCATTTTCATTCTGCAAACTTTGTGTCCCACATATTTTAAATTAAATATGTCTAAATCTTCTTTCTTTTTAATGAATTGTGTTTTAGATTTTCCTTTAGTTTAAAAACTTGTTGTAGTAAGAATTGATTTGTTTTCATCTGAATGCATTCTTTAAGAATCTGTCCACCATATCTGAGGCTGCTTTTGGGTATTTAATATTTAGCCACAGTGTTTCTGTATGCAGAATGTATGCACATTCCAGAAATGAAGGCAAAGAGAGCATATAAAGCTCTGTTGTAACACATAACTAGTCTATGACACAGACGGGGACATTTTTGTAAATCTCAGATGAAAACAAGTCAAAGGGAAGGAGCGATGGTGTACATGGTCACAGGGATAACATGATGGCATGTCTCTGTAAAATGGAATACGTGTACAGAAACTGTCTTGAGGGAGTTGGGGATGGTAATATGTGAAGGAGCACGAGGAACTGAAATAGCATGTGCAGTATTTATATTTAAATGTGGATTTATTTATTTGGATGTGGCACTTCACCACCACCAGCTAAGAG
>VZRI01002331.1:577-22836 GCA_013397515.1 Upupa epops | reverse complement strand
AGTGCTGGCAGCACTCTCTACTTTTTCCCTTCCCTCTCACTCAGGCAGGCATAGGATCCACATCTACCTGGACATGGTGTGGTATGTAAATAATCCCAGTACTTTTGGTAAGAGCTGCTGCTGTTGTTAAAGAGGACAAAAGTGGAAGCTGAAACTTCAGAGAAAATGCTGGTGTTCAGTGTAGATGGTAGGGCAAAGCTGTGGTGCCTGCAACACCGAGAGACATGTGGTAAGGTGGGATGTGAAAGATTGGGTATTGTTCTGAGTGCCCAGCTGTGGGGCTGATCCTGCTAATGTTTGTCCCTTCATGCTGTTTCTGTGGGTATTGTGCTTGTACACTGGGCCCCATGTCAGCTAGGCTGTCATCACTCCTGCACTCAGAAAGAAGAACAACCCCTCAGGGAGAGGTAAGTCCTCCAAGAGACCAGATTTTAGGAGGACAATGGCCTTCTAAACCAGGGTTTGTGCTGTTCAGATGAATGTAAAGTGTATGTGTGTGTGTCAACTTGGGAGAATCAGGCTGCTGAAAACAACTTTGAATTATCAACATAGGTTCCTCTTGCTTCTCCTTGTCTGTCTCATTATGTATCTGTCTTCCAGTGGCTTAACAAGCGTCATTGAAAAGTCAGCGACAGCCATATTGACTGTTAGCCATAGGATTAGCAGAATTGGTTAAAGTTAGTATGACTGAATGTACCATCATACATAAGGTGGAACTCATTAAATTATATTTAAAGACTGCTTTTTAAAGAAACCATTTAGAATGCTGAAGATACGAGGACTACATGAACGTTAGATAACAAAAGATCAGAGAAGATAATAATAATAATTTAAATTCAATTATATTTAAATATCTTTTAAAATTCTTTTTCTGGTATGAAACTTACCCAGAAGAACTGAGAAAAACACTGAAGAAAATGAAAATTCAACTGAAAAAACCCCTCATAGTGTAAAGAAACATTATCAAAGGTAACAAAACGGTCTATGATTCATGCAAATGCTTTGACACAAATTTTGTGACCTTTATTTGCTGAAAAATAATTACTTCTATATAATACAAGTGGAGTGATATTTTGAAATACCATTAAACTGAGATAATTCATGTCTGAAAACTATAGGAAAATAAGTGTGATTGATATGTAAGTTTTTCCTCTATTTTAAATCTGAATGCAGGGGTGAGGCAAGCTCTATATTAGGGAAGAATCATTACACTTTTTCTCCCCACTTATGAGCCAGAAAAAAAAAAAAGGAGGTATGGCACTAATTGCAGAGAGACATATGCAAGCTGTGATGTGACCCCAGCTGGCAGAGTTGGCATGCAGATTTGTTGTCATCTTCTCATTACAGTGAGCATTTAAAGACCACTTCACATTTGGAAATGGAAAAATTCCATCAGATTTGAAATTACATGAAGCATATTACAGGTAGCTTACTCTCAGTCCAATTACTGGCAACAAGCAGCATTCTTCCCATCAGAAAGTCTCTTTGTTTAGATCTAGGTGTGCTGCAAATTCCCCATTCACTGGCTTTTTCCCATTCCTGCTATCTCTGCCCACTCCTCATGCTCCATGCTTCCCTTTGGTGAAGTATGACTGCTCAGGGACAGAGCTGTTCTTCTCCACAAACTTTCCTAAGCTGCAGCCATCTTCCCAGGGCATACAAATCATGTTTCGTACTGTTCCTGCCAAGACAGAGCACAAAGAATGCTCTTCAGCCACTGAAATTTAAGAGATGTGCTACCAAGATAACACAGACCTGCTGCCACTTCCCCTGCCTCAAGGGAAAGGTTCTTATCTGCTTCAAATATTTTGTTTCGTTTTTAAATGGCTCCTTATGCTGTCTGATCAGAGCAAACTACATCCCCAAACTGAATACAATTGGCCTTTATTTCTCTAGAAAATTAAATTTGTTTTAGTAAAAGAGAAAGGTGACATAGGACTGAAATCCTGGTGTCTGCACAATGGAGAGCTTTGAGTGTGTGGCCAAGTAGAGACCACAGCAAAAGACCTACTGGCATATGATTTTCTACATGACATTTCTTTTTGAGGGATTTCTGCATTTGTGTAATGTTTCATGTACAACAGTATGGGACAGTTACTGGTTGATCAGGTCTGGGACTGAGATAACAAATTCATTTTGTTAATGCAGTAATGAGCCAAAAAGGATGAAGGAGGGTTCAAAATCACTCACAAAGCTGCAGGCAAAGGACAAAGACTGGCTTGATTTGGGGACAAACAACAAAACATTTAATTTACACTACATGAAAACCCCAACACTAAGACACAAAGAGATTAGTCACATGGTCTTACATAACTGGAACAAAGTCTGTTACTTCATTCCCTTCAGAGGAAAGAACTGTTCTTTTAATTGTGGAAATGTAGAGTTCATAGCTCAGTCAATGCACCCTCTGCTCTCTATTTGCTTTTTCTTTAAGAATAAGTTCCTTACTCAAAGCCAGTCCCCTGCTCTGGAGTGTCATCTTTCACAAGCTACACTGCTGTGGTTTGAAAATTTGCCAATTTTTCGAGTGTTTAATTTTGCTAAAATTGCATTTTATTTTGAAACTACAGATATCTGTCCCATCAGTCACCTGTTGCAGTGATCTGACCACAGGGGTTGATTGGTGGACAGAGACTATAAAAGGGAGTGGACTTCTGAGTATTTTTGATTCTTCTTTTGTCTTGGCAGACAGAAAGCTCTGCTGGCTGATCGCTGCCCCAGCACCTCAGACTGTGGGGGGAAGGGCTCAGCCTGGCCGCCCAAATGGGGCAGTGAATCTGAAACTCCTTGCAAGGAGTCAGGGCCTGGATGTACAGTCAGCCACTGTGGCAACCCTGTGGGGACCAATTCAGACCCCCTTCCCCAAGGGTGGGAACACAGAGTGAGCTGCTGTAGCCCACTTCTCACTGTTCTTGAAACTTGATCATCTTTGAATGTGGCAAAGAGGTGGTGTGCACTTAATCCTTTCCCTCCCTCAGAGCTGTAACCACCTGGGAGCAGGAAAAAGAGAGAGACACCCTTCTTTACCACAACAGGGGAGGCCCCACATACCCAGTGCCATGTTGCCTCTGTCCTCACCATGGACCCTTGTGACCAGGGCCATGGAGCTGATTTAGATGCTGTACCTTAGCTCTGCCACTGAGAGACTGGGAGAGGAGGCCTAAGCTGAGTTTCTGAAGATTCCTGATGCTTTGTCAGAAGTTTTGTTCTAAGACCAGATGGGACTAACTTCTTAAACCTTTGGCAAAAGGAAAGAGACTGGGGTTCTGAAGTGTCTGCTGTGTTCCTGCATCTGAGATGCTGTTGCAGCCTGGAAGATAGTGACTAGGATCTAGTGGCCATATTCACATTGTGAAGAATCCCTAAGGTGAAAGAAGAGAGGAGAAGTCGATACATGGTCTGATGTGTGGAAAGAACTCCCAAGACGAGAGGAGTTCAAAGCAAGTCTGAGACATACGGGGGAAAACTGGCTTCTGCAAAATGAACACAAAAAGGACTTTTCCACAAGCATCATGACTTATCAGAGGGCTCAGGAGCTCTACTGAATTCTATGGATGGAGGGGATGGCTGAATTCACCCTCTGATTAGAGAGTATTTCTTTCCCAGATCCCTCATCTGAAGCTAAAAACTGTTATGTTAGCTGTCACACATTTCTTTCAGAATGTGTGTAATGGCATTGTGATTCAGTACCTGTTTTGTTCTTCTTGGGTTTTTTTATTTGTTTAGAGGTTTTTCATTTTCTTCTTAGTTGTGAGTTCAATAAATTATTTCTTTTCAGCAAAGTTGCTTCATTGCCTTTTGCATACTCAGCAAAAGCTAGCTGGTGTGCTTGAATCGCAGGCACCAACCCATGACTGATCTAGACCTCCATTCTAATCCAGGTCATACACATAGGACTCAATCGTCCACACCTTAGACTTTTACCACACCTTAGACTTGCAGGCAAAATTCTCCTCTTCTGGTCTCTGAACTGTCTTCTCCACTCACCATGCTCCAGGGTACTAGATGGCTGCTGGTGCATTGCCCAGTCCAGTGATGCCATGATTGATCTCCAAACAGAGACTACACTGACAAGAAACACCAATTTCCCCCCTCACTCAGCTACACTTGTTTGCAGAGGCACTGGTTGGCCAGAACTGGAATTCTAAGCTGCCATAGCAACTCAAATTTCCTCAGGCTAAAAACAGCTGCCAAACTCCAAAATATGTCAGGGGACTAACAAAACATTCCAGCTTTTCTTTACATTACACTGAGGCCTGTCAGCAAAAAAACCAAAGAAATAAAGGCAATCTCATCACAGCAATATGTAGAAAATGTAAGTAATAAGATATATTGCTTCAGTGAGATTTTTATCCTGGTTGAAGTGTGCAGCCAAAACAATAGCTCCCAAATATGCTGAGTTTTCAACATAATATGGAAAATGAGTCCTCTGCTGCAGCAATGTTCTCAGTCCGCAGACAAATGAAGATTAGAGGTACAGGCATCCTCAGTTGCTTTAAAGCTGTAGTTACCCAAGCTTGATGCTCTACAGCTTATTAGTGCACACTTCTAATTTATTGCAGTGGGAGGTGAACTTAGATGGTGGCCGACACATATCACCATTGCAATCCACTCCTAGGTCCAGAGGAGGTACCTCTAGGCCATGGTGCATGGTGCCATGTGACCATGATCTGAGTTTTCTTAAGGCAGAACAGAATTTCATGATGATGTGATCTGTCCTGCAGCACAACAGTCCAAAGAATATCATTCTCTTGACTTTTTTATCAGTTTTATTTGCAATGCCTGAGTCTTCTCACTACTTGAAGTAGAGGAGTAATTACTGCACCCCTAAAATTAGCAGTCCTTAGCATTGAGGCTGTATACAAAAATTTGTCTAAATCCAAATTGCAGCGAGCAGACCTTGTTTGCTGCTTTTTAGAAAAACTAATTATCAGAAATCCTTTCCTGTGCAGACAATTGTTGTCAACCATGAAATTATCATTTTAGCATGTTTTTGAACAAGTAAACTAAGTCTAGAGCATTAAACTTCTCATTCAGTGAAATCTTTCTGGCACCAGATTTTCCTCCAGCTCTTTTCTGGAGGGCTCAGAACAAGACACAGTTCTCTTGTAAGTGTCTCACTAATCTTTGTGTGCAAGGATATTGTCATCACTGAAGTTCTCCACATTCTTGTTCTTATACAATCTAAATCATAAGAGTTATTTTCATCTGCTTCATCTACTGTTATTGCGTAATGAACTACATGGACATTTTCTCAACTAACTTCATTTTGGAGCCATTACTTCCTGAGCACAGGTGTTTATCCATTAAAAAGTATAATATAGTACCATCACTGACCAGATGATACACAAAAGCTCACTTGTGGGAATGAGAGGCTGCCATTGACCACATCTACTTTGTTCAGGTCCACTAGGGACTGTGAATTGCTTCATTCCATGCGCTTATTGCTTGCTCTGCTCACACAGTTTAGAGGTCAGACCACCACTCGGGACTGCAGCCTCTGGTGACCCACCCCACATATGTGGATCCTTGGCTCCACATATCTCTGGTGAGATTCTTCAGTTCTGGCCGTCGCTCGGTCAGTTTCTTTGCAAGGAGTGTGGTGGTGGTGATAAGTGATCAGTTCTTCTTTGCTCCTCCAGTTTCACAGATTTTCAGTGTCTCCAGCAGCCATTTTTGTCAGTCTCTCCTCCTGGCTGGGGAAGGCTGATGTTCAAGTCACTCCACATCATTCAAATCTCTCCCTTTTATACTCGCTGACAGGGTTGTTATTCTCCCTCTTCAACAGCATGAGGGACTTTGTTCCTAGGGTCCCAGACAAAGTAATGGCCAGTAAGTCCTTGAGAGAGAGCATAGTTTTGCAGATAGATTGGCAGAGCTACAGGGCCTGCCTGCTGCATGGTGTTGATCTCTCTCACCAGGTGCAGCCTTCCCCCCATTACTGTGCTCACAAATTTTCTTCACTTTGCTTGCAATTGTTTGAGTTGTCTTACTTGCTGTTAATCTGATAGGGTAGCACTGAATTCTGTAGATCAGACAATTTTTCTCTTAGTTTTGGCTCCATGGGTGGTTTTACGCAAGGAGTGCTGCCATGAAAGTCAAGCAGAACGTTGAAGGCAAGTGAGAAATTGAACAAAGCCTGTGACAAGTCCTCAAATGGAAGTGAAGCACTACTTGTGAAAAGCCATAAACATGGATTGCTTACAGGTTACAGAGGCCACCCAACCTTTCAGGGACTTTGGTCTGAGAAGAAATGTTTAACATAAAAAAGTAGGCATACCTCCTCTGGTTTCACTTTTCAAGGCAAATCCAGCAAACCCAGAGTCATTGCAGCTCACACCTAACTGCCATGGGAGGCATCTTGATCAGTGTGTTTGTGTTCACAACCACAGTGTTCTGCAAACCTTCAAGTAATCAGCTTGGCTTGAAAAAGAAAAACTAAAAACAGCGAGTGAAACAAAATTTGAATGAGCAGCCAAGCAGAAAAACTAAACCACAACAGACACCAGCTGCTGAAAGACACGCTTACTGCAACCCAAGATTCAGCTAGGAGAGTGGTCATAAGACACTAAGTGCAAGAACAGCATAAAACAGAATGGTGGCTCTAGTCATGTACTTCTGAGAGGGGTGGAGATACTGGATGTGCACTATTTATCTGTATGATCAGCTAGAAAGGCAATGCATTAACTGTCTAGTTATTTGCTCAGGGAGACAGTGCTGAAAAACAGGAGAGTGCTGGTGGTCTGGAACCTCTCTTCTCCACTTAAACTGACACAACTGCCCTGTGTTAGGCCAGGGCAGTGAGGAAAGTCAACTGCATCTGAACATAGAACAAGAGGTTCCTGCCATGGGGGCAGCAGAAAAAGCCAGGGACTGAAGTGACACACAGGGACACTGAGACAATGGGCCTTTTCCTCCATGTAGTATTGTTGCCTATCCCAAGGCTAGAGAGGAGACACATGCCTCTGAGTCCTTCACGGCTTGTGACCTGCTCTTGTGAGGTTATTACTATGCTATAAACCACACACTAAACTCAGTAAAATGCAACATCAGCATTCAAACATTCTCCATGTCATACACACGCCATCCCTCACTCACAGAAACCATGTTGCATGGTCAGCCCTTCACTTGGGCAAACAGGTAATGCATTTGCATTTCCTTTCTTGAATGTTGCCATTCCCTGAATATTTCAAGGAATTCCCATTTCCCTGAATTTCCCTTCCAGTTTGGATCCAGAAGACATAATTAAGCTTTGCTCCACAGACTCAGCCACTGGCTGAAGGAAAGTCAGGAGAAGTTTTAACTGCTGGACTCTGTGAGAAATGAGATTGGTGAGAAGCTCCACAACCACGGATCTATTAGTCAGTGGCTCAAGATAATTTTGTTCGTGTATACAGTGTAATGTTTTAATTTACTATGTGAACTTCACAACACTTATAACATCAGTGAAATTTTTTTGTGCGAGCCAAAGATTTATTTGCTTTTCCCACCAACACCTTTTACTTTTGCATGTTAAAACCCTCAGTCTTTGTGTATGCTCATGTGCAGTGAACTTTGCAAGAGCAAGGGAGTTACATTGCAGTTGGTGCTGGAATGATAGCTCTGCCCTTTTGCAGAACTTACATTCAGATTTTTCAGCTTTCTGATTATTACAAAACCCCATTAAATTTTCAAAGTGGAATCTTCCAATTTAGTGCCCACTCTAAGAAAAGCTTTTTTTCTGGGATAGACAGAAATGAGAGATAAAAATACAATTTCAATGTGTTTTGTTCTTCTCAGTCTCTGGAAAGCTTTGGAAAATCCTGCTATGCATTTTTGGTTACCTAGTATTTGTTTTGGTGTTCACAGTTGCTCAGCCCCCTACATTGATCTGTTAGGATTTGTTCATTACCTCTAAATATTTGAGTAACCCCTGCCTCTAAGAAACTATTTTGGAAAGGGCTGTCCATATTTTATTCTGCAAGATAGTATCTACAAAGTTGTCAGTCCCAGTCCACAAAAGGTTTGTTTCATTCTGTAGTCCATTTACCTAACTGCAGGGTTACATGAAGCAGTTTTATTTTTGTCTGTGGGCTGTCATTCAGCAGTTCCAGGAAAATGTATGCATAACATTTTGGAGAAACCCAAAATTTGGCATTATTTTACGTTGACCTATACTATGCTTGAGGAGGAGTGATTTCCTTCTATGAAAGAAAAGCCAAAAGAAGACTTGCAATGGATAAAGAAGGACATTCATTTAAAGAGCTACAGTTGCCAAGTAGTTTTAAAGGCATTCAGGAGTTACAGCCATGCTGCTTTCCCCATAGCAAGCTGGTTATATTGGTTGCTCATGCCTGTTGCAGTTACTTTCAGTCCTACAGTGACGAGAATGCAGACACTGTTACAAACACGCTTTGTGAAAACAAGATAAATCAGAATCTATTTACAGCAGACTGATTTGGGCCTAATAATTAAAAAAAAATAAACCACAAACCCCCTTTTTTAAAGATAGATAAATATTAGTTTTATCTCACAGTGAGGAAACTCACTTAGCAATGTGGACTATGAATCCTGCCACTATCCTGTTTATTTTAGGTTCCTTTCTTTTTGCCCAGTTGTCCATCTGATTCAAACACCTGAAAAAGTTCAGAAATCTGGAAGAGGAATGGAACACAGATACTGCTGGTTAGGAAAACAGATTGGAAAGAGCAGCAACATTTTGACAGAACTGCATAGTTTGGAGTGCCTTGCAGTTCTGCCCTGCTGAAGGCAACCTCACTAGCAGTAGTTAGTAGCTGAAAGCACCAAATGAATGAATATGTACTTCCGGTCACGTCACTGTAGCTGAATTTGGGAAAGTCAGAATTTTAACCAACCGCATGTTACACCATGAACTAGGAGTTTATACTCAGGAAGTAGTGGAAATAAACCCCCTTTCATTCCTGCTCCTTCCTGAGAACATAGAAAGGTGATAACAAATGAAAGCAATTTCTTAACAAATTTTGATTTGCACTGTTACTTTAGTGTGAACTCTCTTTAACTAAATAGCTGAGCACATCAGCAAGGGGTAGAGGATGGAAAATGTACCATGAATTGAGAACAAGACAAAGGCATGTCTGCTTCTGCCACAAGCATGTAACTTTGGGTCCTGTATAGGTATGTTCAATTTTCCCTGGGGACCTCTGCTATCTAACTGTGGCTTACACTGCCACAGAAGTGGTATTTCAAGAAACACATACTAAGTGATGAAGTTCCCTGAAAATTGAACACAATTTTCTCATTTGTACATATGTATGAGTTAGATATGAAGCTAACAAAAATGTGTATTTTCCTGTTTGTGTAGCGGATACTTGAAATAGCTTGAAAAGTTGCAGTCCTGAATACTATAAAAATGTTCCCACTAATATAAAAATTAGCAACAATTCATGTGCACTGAACACCTGAAACAGAAGGACTTCATGCTAGTAAAGTCCCTCAGTCTGAAATCTCGGTGGAGGCAGGATATTAAGTGCCATGCAACAGCAAAGGCACAAGAGATAGATATAGATGAGCTAGAAAACATGGATATGTCAGCACTGAGACCACTCTTGTTTAAAACTTTTATCAGTGATCTCTAGGAGGGGACTGTACCCTCAGCAAGTTTGCAAGATTACACCAAATTGGGCTGGTGTGTTACCCAGCTTGAGGGTGCCAAAACTCTGCAGTGGAACCTGGACAGGCTGGACTGATGGATCTCTGTCCTCCAATATTGTCTCGGGGTCTAAAGGGAGGCTGAGAGGTCTGTATCTGTTTCGCTAGGAGCAGAATCACTGAGAAGAGATCTAAATGTTTAGAAGTATCAGGTGAGTGTCAGGCAGATGGAACCAGGCTCTTCTCAGTGGGAACAGAACAAGTGGCAGCGGGACTGAACTAGAATATAGGAGAATCATAAAATCATAAATGTTAGAAGACACCTACAAGATCATCCTGTTCTTCAAACTGACTCTGCCATGCCCACTAAATAATTTCCCCCAAGGCCACAGCTACTTGTTTTTTTAACACCTCCAAGGATGGTGACTCCACCACCTCCCTGGGAAGCCTGTTCCAATACTGGACCACTCTTTCAGTGCATATTTGTTATCTAATGTCTAATCTCAACCTCTGCTTGAGGCCATTTCCTCTTGTTCTGTCACTAGTGACTTAGGAGAAGAGACTGACTCCCATCTCTCTACAGCCTCAACATTTTTTTATGGTAAGGGTAACAGCATGCCCAGAGAAGTTGTGGGGCTGTCTGGAGACATTCAAAATGCACATGGACACATTCCTGTGTGGATTGCTCCAAGAGAACCTGCTCTGCACAGGCATTGGACTAGGTGATTTCCAGAGGTCCTTTCCAAAACCTACCATTCTATGATCTGTGAGCTTCTGCTTTGCCCTTCCTTGCTTTGTCTTGCATTGATGCCCACCAGGAGTACTACTCATTAGTTCTGTTCAAAGTGTCAGGCAATTTCACAGCAGGATTCAAGAGTTAATCAGACTTTCCTGCTAACATGTTACCATCACTTTTTTAAGAACCATTTTTATATAACATGTCCATGAGTCACAGAGTCCTCCAGAGATCACAGACCCTCTGAAAAGATGAGACATTTGCCCTTTCTGACAGCATAAAGTCAAGAATCTGTGAGGAAAAAAAGTTTCTAATTAATACTATTGGATGTGTATTTCAAAATTACAAAAATTCAGCTGAAGATATCTTCCAAAGCTGCAGCAGTTTGACAAAAAAATCTTTACCATCTTTCAGATAATAAGAAAAAAATCCTGACCTAATATAGAATTTCCAGATGATATTTCAAATGATTAATACATGGGTTAAACTCAAATATGTAAATGATTATATCTGAGTGACCACTACTGTAGCAATAATGAGACATTAATTCCATTTGAATTAATAACTCTGAAAAGTTTCCAAAGGCATTCACTTTTATATAAACATGACAATTAATTTAATGCAAGAACCTTTTAACCAGAGTAACACATGATCTAAATTAGGTCAGCCTGTGTGTGTTAGATATGTAACCCACTCAAATTAAATTAGGTCACCTCTTGGTGCCCTGCTTTTTGAAATATGCCTCTAGAACATGAGACACAAAACCTGTTGAAACATGCACTAAGGAAATCACAGTACTGAGGAAACTTAGGAGTACACTGTCTTCACCTACTTTTTTAGGTGGAATTAACAAAACATACTGACGGCACAGCGTAATCATGTATCTCCTCCTCCAATACCATTTACCTGTTTATTTCCATTGTACATCTGTCTGAATGCAAGTGCTTAATCAGTTGATGAAAGTAATTAAGGGTTCTCTACAAATATATTCTCTGATTGCATTGAAAAACCAGAAATATAAAACTTGTCCTTTCTTCATTTTGCATCTTAGAAAAGTATTCCAGTCTTTTTAAGTGTAAATTTTTCCATGTTAGTGCATTCTTTGGCTAAGGAGATGCAAGACAATTAAGTAAGTTGTTACTTTCTTGTTTAGGTATGAAGCTGTGCTGATTAGGTATTTATGTCACACCATATTCTTTTATTGATTAATGTCTCTCTAGTAAGTCTGTATTAATAGAGTAGGATTGGTGTGGTAGCTTAAGGTCAGTAATTCCCTATAAAGACTTCTGCTGCTGACGCATACAAGTCTTTCAACTTACTAAATACACAAATGTACAATGAGATCAGCATTAGAGCTTTCACTACAGGAAACGTGGCATTCTTTACATGAAGGCAAACTATATAATATGCAAACACACTTTAATTCATTGCTGGTATTACAGCTGATCTTGACTGTATCAAAACTCTTGGAGGCTTAGTTAGAATCTCACCTCTGTGTTATTTAAATATATGTATGTAAGCAGACAAACACAGAGTTAGAGGACAAGCTAAGCTGATAAATCAACTTAGGTGCTTCTGATTGAGTTCTCAGATCTGCATTACTCATTTGTCTTTTATGATCTGCAGACAAATGTTGACAGCAGACCTGTTGTATATTTAGAAATGCAAACTCACATAACATCTGCTTGCAAATTCTTATGCTAGGTCAAGTTTAATAAGATTTGTTTGACAGGAGTTGCACAATATTTTGAAGAATATTTCACAGAATCACAGGATGTTAGGGATTGCAAGGGACCCCCAAAGATCATCCAGTCCAATCTCCCTGCTGGTCAGGATCACCTTGATCAAGTGGCACAAGAACATGTCCAGAGGGATTTTAAATGTGCAGCCTGTTCCAGTGCTCTGGACCCTCACCATGAAAAAGCAATTGCTTGAAAAGGCCAAAGTTGTCCCTCCTGAAATCCAGGGGTGTGATTCTCCTTGGCATTTTGTTCCTGCCACATGAGGCACCAAGGCTGCCCTCAACCTCCACTGCTTCAGCCATACCGTTCTTATTAGTGAGAAGATCCCAGCAGAGCTCCTCTCCTAGTGCGCTCTCCCACCATTTTCATCAGGAAGTTGCGATCAATGCACTGGAAGAACCTCCTGGACTGTAGATGGTGACAGAGTGGGCCTTCCAGCAAATACCAGAGTAGTTAAAGTCCCCTGTGACAACATGGGCCTGTAACTCTGAGGCTGTTGTCAGCTGCCTATAGAAGACCTCATCAACTTCCTTGTCCTGCTATGGTGGCCTAGAATAGACACCCATAACAGTATCACCCAAGCCAGCCTGCCCCTTGAACTGAACTCACAAACCCTCAACTTGCTCTTCATCCATCCCTGCACAGAACTCAGTAGAGATTTTCAAGACAGTTGCAATGAAGTGCTAATGGAGCTGTTTATGTAGAGCTGTTGCTCTCAAACTGTTGCATCTCTCAGATGAGTGCAGCATAGCCAAAGCAAGGGACAGATATGGTCTTGGGAAAGCTGGCTATAACTTTTCTTAATTACTATTACAGCCAAAAATGCTTTTGCACTTCACATAGTTAATTATAAAAGCTTTGTTAGCAATTCATTGAGGAGATAGAAGGTTGGAGAAAAATTGTGGCTAAAAAATACTACCTGATTTCCAGATAGGCTTAATGTACTACCTGAAAGAAGAAGACAGAGCAAAGAGAGGGAATGGCTGCCACCTATGCCAGGGAATGTTTAGGCTGGATATTAGGAATGAATGGAAAGGGTCAGTGCAGAATGGAACAGGCTGCACAGGGCAGAGACTGAGTCACCATCCATGGAAGCATTTCAAAGAGAACGAGACATTGTGCTTGGGGTCATGATTTAGTGGTGACTTGGCAGTGCTAGTTTTAACTGTTGATGATCTCTTCCTACCAAGGGGATTTTGTGATTCAGTGATTCTGTCTCACCAAATACATGTGTTGCTTGGTTCCAGAACATGAACTTGATAATATAGAAGAATAACCTACAGACAAAGGGAAGAGAAATCAGAACTCCATTCTTTTGCCCTGTAAATGAAATATTAAGGGAATATTTGGTTATTCTATCTAGCTTCCAAAAGAAAAAAGGTTTTCAGCTTAGAGAATACAGCTTAATAAAGTAGGTCCAGCTAATGGAGCATGAGGTTAGAATTCAATCTGAACAAGATGTGCATGATTTTACAAGTATACATTGTAAGTGTAAATCAGCACTTGATGTTGTGCACTCTCTTTTTCCTGACTTATTGAAATCACAGACTGACATTTTTTTCTAAAAAACATCTGTAAGAATTACTAAGCTTTTTGTTGTGAACATTTAGGTGTTAAGTAAAATCTTCAGATTGATAATTGATTTAGTTTGTAATCAGTAACAAAGAGTCTACTGATTTTAGTAGAGGCAAAAAAATCACCATATCAATATGACTGCTCCAAAACAAACTGGTGGTAAGAAACAATCTTTGATTTTATCTGAGCACCAGCTCTGGCTTTTCTTTTTCTTTATTTTTTTGTTTTGCTTTTTGCATTCGTCCTCATTTTGTTCCTTACCTTGCCATTGTTTTTGTTGTTTGCATGCTCAGATGTGGGTAGTGGTGGAGAAGAGGAAACGTGTCTCTTCTAATTCATCTGTTTCTGAGAAGCCACCCTAGCTCTTCATTTGCTCAGCTTTGGATCATTTAAGGAGTCTTGAAGTTTAACTACTCAGTCTTTCAAATGAGTGTGAGAAAAATTAATTATAAGAGAGTTCTTTATCTTTTTTGTTAGCACTAGATTAAGGGAAGATCAATCCAAATGAGTATAACTTGCTCACGGTGAAAACAAATCTGTGCTGATTCTTAAGTACCCTATGCAATTCAGATAATAAGTGGTGAAAATGTGTCATGGGCTAAGCTTCAGAGGGCTCACCTAACTCAACAAATTTTAAAGGATGTGGTGGGGAAAGAAAAAAGTCAAATGAGCTGGGGTACTGAAAACATGTTTCTTTTAAAGTAAAAACTAATTCTTGCTAATACTGTGTAGCAGAAATTCTGAAGAGATCAATGTTCATTAAAAAAAATGAAAAAAAACTAGGGGAAAAAATGCTTGTATGGATCCTTTGAGATCCCATTGCCACAGAACAAAGCTGAAAACTTCTAGTTACTTCTCCCTTCACTAATGAAAGAAAGGCAAAGATAAGAGGCATTTTTCACAAAACTGATTTCTGTCTTGGAAGGATCTATACTTGCTGCAACACTGTAGCATGGAGTTCAGGTGTTGTAAGTGGACCCATACCACTAGAATTACTAACATGTTTTAGCAACAATCCATTGCCTGAACTAGCTAATAATTTACTTGTTACCAGCTTCTGTACTACATTTCACTTAACAAAGAGAGGTATCCTTGCTGCAAAACCCTGACCACAAGACCATCCTTCTTCCCTTTTGAGCTTCCTCCCAGAAACAATGTGAATTACATGCTCAGTTTAAAAAACTGTTGGTTTCATTGTGTCACTATCAATCATTACAAGGCTGAAAGGAAAACTCGATGTTAAATCAATTACAATAAAAATAACTGAAATTGAGCTGTCATGATATTGTAAGGTTTTGTTGTGTGTTTCATCTATTCACAAGTATAGAGTTTGAATTCCGGGTGATTTCAGCTAATAAGCTTTTAAAAATAGAATTATTTGATATTGTACATATTGTTATTTATAATAATATTTCTAAAATGACCAGCAAAAATCCTACAATTGTTATTTCTTTAGAAGTAGCAACATTTTAACAAGATCAACAATGATTAAGACCTGCTTGTAGAGCTAGTTTACAATAGATATAATGTCCGTGAAGCTCTGCAGTGGATTAGGTTATGAGTGAAACAGTTATAATGCTGTTGTTAACCACCCAGAAATAGAGCACAGAATTTTATTTGCCTGAAAAGCAGCAATTAATGTTCAACCACAATGTAGTTACACTTCTCCAGAAGAAAATATACCCCTATCAGTAATTATCAAACCAGTTTTAGCTGACTATGTGTATATGTTTGTAGTTATGTATGTGTTATACTCACATTCAAAAGGTGAACCACTATCACAACAAAAAGATGAGAGGAAAAAAATAAGTCTTTGCCTAAGTTGATTGGATGCCCTTAGCTTTTCCCAGGTTGCCCTGAATGTTGAATTTGGCATGGCCACTGACAAGCACTTTCATTGTAACTGACATGTAGAGGCTTCTAATTTTTAATTAACAGGTACAATATTAGTAGGGTGAGGCAAGTACAGGGCTTTCTTAAAGTACAGACAACAACTCATGTTACATTAGTGCTACAAGGCCATAAGCCAGGAGCTTATCAAACCTTGAGTTCTAAATCAAAGCTCTGCTATTCTGAAGTGCAAGGATGCCTAAACATGTTGCTACTGAAACCGTGACAGTGAAAAACAGCGAACATAAGGTTACACAGAAATACAAAGGAAATGAAATTCAAAACATTTCACAGAATATAATAATTAAAGGTCAGGAAATCACCCCTGCATTTGTCTTTATTTTCTTTATTGTGACAATTTTATCAAATTCTTCATATAAATTAATGACACAGTGCATGGCAAAGCCTTACATACATGTAAGAGTGACAGTGGAAGATGCTATTTCTTCTTAGAAACAGTGCTACCAGGAGATAGACAAAATCATACTTTCTGATCTCAGTAATGAAAGGATGTTTGGTTTCTCTTGACTGTCATCAAGGTGCTCCTATTATAAAATTTTTCCATCCTCAGGAGAACTACACAATCACAGAATTATTGAGACTGGAAAAGACCTCTGAGATCAAGCCCAGCCTATGCCTTGATATCACCACATCAGCTAGACCACGGCACTAGGTGCTTCATCCAGTCTTTTCTTAAACGCCTCCAGGGATGGGGACTCCACCACCCCCCTGGGCAGTCCATTCCAATGTCTAATCACTCTTTCCATGAGGAAGTGTTTCCTAACATCTAACCTAAACCTGCCCTGGTGCAGCTTCAGGCCATGCTTTCTCTTCCTATTGCTACTTGCCTGGAAGAAAGCTTGTCAGTAACTTTGCTTCAGGTAGTTTTAGAGAGTGGTAAGGTCCTCCCTGAGTCTCCTCTTTTCCAGGCTAAACAATCTCAGCTTCCTCAATGTCTCCTCATAAGACTTTCCTTCCAGTCCCTCACTGGCCTTGTTGCTTTCCTCTGGATCCTCTCTAGCACCTCAGTATCTTTCTTGAAGTGAGGGGCCCAGAACCGCACACAGTACTTGAGCTGATGCCTCACCAGTGCCCAGTACAAGGGGAGAATTATGTCCCTAGTCCTGCTGGCCACACTATTCCTGATACAAGCCAGAATGAGATTGCCCTTTTGTACCACCTGGGCACACTGGTGACTCCTATTCAACTGGTTGTCTACCAGTACTCCCAGGTCCCTCTCTGCCAGCCTGCTCTCCAGCCACTCATCCCCCAGTCTGTAGCTCTTCTAGGGTTTATGTGGCCAAAATGTAGGACCCTGCACTTGGCCTTGTTAAACCTCATCCCATTTGCGTCTGCCCATTTACCCAGCCTGTCCAGATCTCTCTGCAGCATCTTCCTCCCACCTATCAGATCAACACTCCTCCCTAGTTTGGTGTCATCCACAAATTTACTAAGAGGAGATTCAGTCACCTCATGCAGGACATCAGTAAAGATGGTGAACATAACTGACCCCAGCACTGATCCTTGGAGGACACCACTAGTCACTAGACATCAACTGGATGTAGCACCATTCACAACCACTCTCTGTGCCTGGTCATTGAGCTTTTAACCCCACAGAGGGTTTACTCATCCAGGCCGTGGGCTGCCAGCTTTTCCAGGAGGATGCTGTGGGAGACCATGTCAAAGGCTTTGCTTAAGTCTAGGCACAGCCTCCTCCTCATCCACCTGGCAGCTGACCCAGTTGTAGAATGAGATCAAGTTGGTGAGGTAGGACCTTTCTTTCCCTTTCCTAAACCCATGCTGAGGGGGCCTGATGCCCTGATTTCTCACCAGGAAAAAGCTTTCTCTTACTTCTGTTCAGAGCCAGTCATATTTTAAATGGTTCCATTTTCTCTGTCCTACCACAGTAGGACAGTACACATGCACTACATGCACCACAGTAAAGAATCTGACTCCCTCTTTTTGGTAACTGTGATAGGCATTATAAAACTATTCCTAGATTCCCCCCTGGTCTTCTTCAGGCTGAGCAAGACTGGTTTCCTCAGTGTCACCTCTCCAGGCAACTGCTCAAGTACTTGGCATTGATAGGCCCAAAACAGGATACACAAGCTAGACATCAGTGCTGATTGCTGGAAGACAATGAAAACTTGACAGAATTGGGTAACTGTTAATACATGCCAAGATGCCATTGATCTTTAATGCCAGGGCACACTGCTGGCTCGTATTCCACTTGTTATCCACCAAGATCCTGAGGTCCTTTCTATATGAACTGCTCTCCAGCTAGAAAACATCCAGTATTTGTCATGTGAGAGGTCACTCCTCAAAGGGGCAGTTTTTTGCATGTGTTCATCTTGAATGTGCAGAGATAGCTTACGGACAGAATCTTATCAAAACATACAATCAATACATACATATGTAAGAGTTACTAAATATTTTATTTCACACTGTGTCCTGGGTTAAGACATTTCAAAATGGAAAGGCAGCCAAGTTTAGAGGGATCTCAATAGAATCTATTAGGCAAGAGAAAATAGCTTGGGGAAACAAAAGGATTTATTAAACACTACCTAAGCACAAAAGAAGCAAAGGCCCTATTAGGTGATGCAAACAAAACAGAAACTCTATCACAATGCCATTACACAGATTCTGAGAAAAGGAAATGGGCAAAGCATTCTGCAGTGGTCTTTGGCTTCAGGTTGGATCCCCTGGGGAGAGGGACACATACACCACACCATAGCACTGCAGCAGCAACAGGGAAGATCCACTCCTGGGACACTTGAAACCCAAATTTCCCAACATTCTGCCAAAGGTTTAAGAGTTACAAAATCTTCAGCTTCTTGGGTGGACAGTTCTGCCAAGCTGAAACAGCAAAAGCCCTTCTGGGCTCCCTTCTCCCTTTGCTCAAGCATCCCACTGTCTTTCTCAGCAGTAAGATGTGACAACAGCTTCTCTTCTTGCTGTTCAGTAAATCAGGATGGTGGTGAATGCATGGCCCAGTCACATAGACAGCATGCAAAGGCAGACACAGCAGCAAACCAGCAGGGAGCTTCCCCCTCCTTCAGGGTCTCAGGCTTTCAGGGCTTTTCTTTAAGTTTAGCTCACCACTCCAGTGTGTTCAGGCTTGTGATGATCAGTGAAACAGTTCCACAAAAAGTGTGAAGGAATCAGCACTGGTGGTTCCTTTCTGCACCCACCCGCTTCACTGTGTTGGCTGGGGAAAGGCTTTCTGCCAACATGGCTCAGAGCCACTCACTCCAGCAAGGAACAGAGCCAGAGCCGTTTGGCAGCGGACAGGGCATGCTGCCACTGTACCCTGCTGCCCACAGCCTGGCTCTGGGCATTCAAGCCCTGGCAAATGGGGCAGGCTGGGACCTAGTTGGGGCTGCTTGGTCGCCCTGCAGGGCACTGGGAGAGGGAAAGGGTGAGAACCACTGCTCATCCCCAAGCAGAGTCTTTTATCAGGGTGCAGGGTAAACAGGAACATCCCCCACACTCCTCTTCTCTAGACCAGTCACAAATGCCCTCTCAAAACCTTGTTCTCAGCACTGGGCAGACCCATGACCTTTCTGTCTGGAAATGTTGCCCTTTGTCCACTCAAATGGGCCATTAGCAGTCAATGGCCCCAACTTCTCCGTGCATTGAAAAAGCCATTTGTGGTGGTGGTCTTTCTGCCTCCTGCACAGTCTAAAACAAAACAGATACTATTTTTGGGAACAAAAGAAAAGGAAAGATGATACCAAAACCTGCTTTTTTCCTAACTGTTAGAAACGATCTGACAGACTACCCAAATCTTTGATAAAATACAAAAGATTTATGGGTTGCAGTAATAAGGAATGAGCAAGCAGCGCTGGATGAGTGGGGAGTTAGTCACTCCACCAACATGCACACTTACAGTTAAAGGCAGCAATATTTTATACCTCATTTCATACATATTATCACTTCAAAAGATCTCCTCCTATCAGTGTCCTCTCTGTTCACATCTGCACTTCTTGGTGAGATCCTGGATCCAAAGATAAGGAGGGAGAGAATGTGTTTGGGCTAATCTTAATTGACAGTGATTAGCTCCCCCATACATTGCACCACACTTTGCAGGTCTTAGATTGCTCAGCCTCCCCCCATCCTGTTTACTGTTTGTCCTGCTGACTTTCACTGTTTATTTTGTTTGTTCAATAGTTTTCCACAATGACAAGGGGGGATCTTGTTTTTACCTTTACACGAATCATAATATAACATCTCATATAACCTAGAACACAGTGCCAGGAGATTTTGCAAAATTTGGAAAGAAATAATACTCTATTTCTACTTATAAATGAGCATCTTTCTTCTAGAATGCTGGGGTAAAAAAAGCAGAACTAAAGCAAGTAGTTTGTACTGATAAAGTGACCAGTATGACATCTTTTTAAATCTTGTGATTGCTGTTTTAATTATATAACTATATTACTGCAAATCAGTTTGTGCAATATGATTGATTTTCAGATTCTGTCTCTGTATCTCTGTATCTCTGTATCTCTCTCTCTCTCTCTCTCTCTCTCTGTATCTATCCCCGTATCTATCTATCTATCTATCTATCTATCTATCTATCTATCTATCTATCCATCTATCTATCTATCTATCCATCTATCTATCTATCTATTGTTCTGTGTTTATTTCAAGGGTTTGGAGAACTCTGTAGCATTCCTCACATGCTAAGAAAACTGAGCATAGCTAAGAGACTTTACACTAAATAGTTTGCTTCGTTTATAAAAAGATACAAAAGGAAACCATGACTGAACCTCATGTTCAGTGGAAATTTTTAGGTATGGACCACAGAGCAGATTGAGGAACGTTTCTTGCTCTTACGGTGACATCCGTCTCCACATTTTAAAGAAAAAAACCCCAAAACCCCCAAAAACAACCTTAAATTTTTTTCTGTTTACTGGGATTCTTGCTCCAGACTCTGCTTCCTGAGATATGTGCCTGAAGAGATTCCACTAATGTAAAGGAAGGGAGCACACACCTGAAACAGAGAAGAATGGAGCCAAATTCTTCATCGAATGAAACACTGAGCTTGATTAATGCAGAGAGGTTTTTTGTGCATCAACAAAAGTGTGGGAGGCTTCCTCATTGAACAGTACTTTTTTGTTTGGTTGGTTTCCTGAAAAAACAGGGATGAGATACAAGTGATTTTAATTATAAAAATAAATTTGATAGTATGAACTCACTTGCATCTTATCCAACTGAAACATTTCATTTTTTTCCAATGTAGCATGCACAAGAATACCTGAAATCAGTGACTCTAAGAAGTAGAGAAAACATAACCTTACAGGATGCATTGAAAACATAATCAAGTACATTGTAAAAAAATTAACATAAAGCCAAACTAATTTTTCAGGTTTTCTTTTAAATAATGTGCAAGTGCTTTTTAATTCCACAAATGCAGTTATTTAAAGTAATTGTTGATTGTGACTGTACAACTCTGTGATGAAGAAACTGCCACTACATTTATCAAGTTACTTCAACAGCTGTTAAAAATCTTAAGTTCACTCACTATAAGAAAATCATTGAGGTGCTGGAACTTCTCCATAGAAGAGCAGCAAAGCTGCTGAAGAGTCCAGAGAACAGGACTTCTCAGTGGCTGAAGAAACTGGGATTGTATGGCTTTCAGAAAAGGGGTCTGGTAGGGGTCCTTATTGCTGCCTGCAACTACCTGATTGAAGGTTTTGGTAAAGTGGGAGATCAATGTTTTCCCTAGTGTTGCAGTTTGAAAATTATCGAATCTTCAACTCTTAATTTTTGTGCTTTTATGCCAAAAGAACATTTTATTCCTCCTTCTTCTTCCTTCTCTTTTTGTCACCATTTTCATCATCTCCTGCTGTGACATGTCTTGAGACAGGAAGCTCCGCTAGGAGAGAGAAAGCTTCCCACACAGCCCCCAAGGGTGGTGGTGGTGGGGGGTGAGCAGTGGTTCTCAACCCCCTGCCACTGAAGGGTGGAAGACAAAAGAAAGTCTCAACCTGGCAGAGATTCTTCTGCAGGGGTAGCCACTGCCCTGTTTTGCACGGGAGATTGAACACAGAGGTCAAAGAGACAAGCCATTCTCCATACCTGCAAACCCCCTTCTGTAGAGGTGAACCTGCAACCCTCCCCTCTTTCACTGGGGGCTCAGATACAGAAAAGCCACACCAGCTCATTCCTGTCCTTGGCAGTGTGCCGAAGTAAGGGCAGCCCCTCCACATAGCTGCTCTACAGTGATTGCCTTTGAAGATGCCAGACAGAGGTGAGCTCTTAACCCCCTGACCACAGGGGAGAAGAAAGAAAGGCTCTGCATGAGGCCTGTAGACAGCCCTTGGACAAGACCCCGAAAAGCCTATATGACATAACAGGTGTGGCTGCACATAACCAGCCCCATGTTGCCTTGTGTCCACCAGGCTGGCAAAGATTAGGCATACTCTGCCACTGAGAGAAACTGAGAAAAGCCCCTACTAAGAGAGGGAGAAGATTGATCACAAATACTGAACTCCTAAGCTTTTGGTAAACAGAGAGAGAGTCTGGAATTGTGTTGTATCCTCAATATTTGATGCTGTGATATCCTCAAAGAAAATCCCTGAGCCAACAGGAGCTAGAAATGTGCCAGAGACATCACAGAGTGCTGATGTCTGCATGAGGATCGAGAAAAAGAACTTTTCCACAAGCATCAAATGTATATTGTGTGCTGTATTCCTGATACACAC
>VZRI01002330.1:15267-27299 GCA_013397515.1 Upupa epops | reverse complement strand
CTTCCTAAACCGAGACACTCCCTTAACTCTGGTCATCAGTTTTCAGAGTATGATCCTGAAAAAGAAACCCAGGAAGGTGCACTTTCCAAGTATGACCAGTTGGATGTAAGTTCTATTAACTAACCTTTCGTGGATGTTTTTAATCATGCAGCTTCTTTGGCAGTGGCAGACTAAGCTGCTTTTAATTAAGTTAGAGAGGTATGGCACTATCACAGATATGAGGCTCTAGCCCACTTAGGAATTTTTCCATAGCAACTTTTGATTCAAAGAAAGAAATAAGGTTATGTTGTGCACTGCAGGGAAAATGTCCAATGGGACCCTCCTTTCCTGCAGCAGGACAGAATAAGATCCTCTAATCTGTGGCCTCTGGAAAGGATTGTGTGTTTTCAGCCATGTTGCAATTTGAATTTAGCAGGTCAGCCTGAGGTATTGAGAGTGACTAAGGCAGCTGTCAATAAGCAGCTTGGAATTCAAAGGTCTCCCTGACTTTCAGTCTGGGCAATCTGCACTTCAGCAAACAAGTTTTGTTTTGTTTTTTTTTTCAAAGTGGAAAGAAATTAATCTGCTATTACTAGTTTGGAGTTTTCCTGTTCCCCATTTCATATTGGGAGAGACTAGATATCTTTGTTTGGAGATAAAGCATAGAGTTACTGGACTGGGATGTCACTAGCTGCCATCTTGCCCTTGGAACATGGCAGTTTCTCAATTCAGAATGTCAGAATTATATGTTCTTTTGGATGCATTTTACTTGTTTGTTTCAGTTTTCCTGAAAGTCTATTACAGGCTTTCATCTTCTGTAGAACAAAACACAGTGTTGAACTGATCAAATTATGTGTTTCTCAAAATAGTTTGTTGAAGATTATGGCAAATTCAGGTATAGAGTAAGCTCTAGGAAAAATGTTCACAGCTCTGATTGTGCTGTCTGTATCAGTGGGAAAGTGTGAATGGTGAGGAATATCCATATTTTTGTGGTTTGGAAGTCCGAAGTTTTCACAGAGAGCTGGTAGATGTCTTATAGTTCAAATTACTTTTTGGCATAGAGACTGCCTGAAATTTACACACATCTGCAAAAAAAAGGAAGTCAGAGAAAAGGGAATAGCTACAGTACTGTATTTCATAAATTAGCATGCATAAGTACACTGCTTTTTTGTCCAGGTTCATTGCCTTTCTATTATTTTAGTGCTACTCTGTTCCCTGTAATAATTCAGAATTAGTCATGCCCAAGTTACTGCATTTATTCTTTCCAAGGCTGTGTCACAGGTCACATTTTTAAAGCAAAAACGTTTGTTAGACCTCCCATCTTGTCCTGTAAACTTGTGTTAAGCTTGCTAGCTCTAGCAATATAACCACATTACCAGACAAGTCAGCACAGATAAGCTTAGTTTTGCAGCCCTGGCTTTGTAGTCCTAGCAGAACTCTCTGTTGTCTTTAGTACATCTGGCTAGATCTGCACTGTATTTTAAAACTACCCTCAGCACAGGGATTACAGCCAGATTTACTTACTATCTATACTGCATACCTGAGATAATGCTGTTTGTCCTGGCTCTCTAGTAATTCTGCTGATACTGCTCAGGGGAGGCCTTTGCAGGTGTGTACTTTGCACCTCACAGCCATGCCAGCTGCAGTGTGGACCTGCCTTGGCACTCCATACTTGGCACAGACACTCCCATTTATCTCATCTGAAGGAGCACAGCGCAAAATCCTTTCTAAGAGATGTCTGTACTTCTGGTGCAGTTGCCTATAATGATAGTATCTGTATGGAGCAGTGGAGTCTTTGGACATTCTGGATGTCACACTGACCCTGAGATCAGACAACCTAAGCATTACCTGTATGTGATCTAATTAGCTTTTAACTGTGTTAGTGCTGTAAATTCAAATGACAAGACCGGTTTTTGCAGCAGTATAGACAGCAATAGTTTTGACTGGCAAAGGACTACTAGAATTTCCTGGAAGGAAATTTTGCTTCCTTGGAAGCTTTGAAAATGAGTTAAGATTACTAGTTTTTAGCTTTACTTCTAGTGACGTCTGACCATGTCACTCCTTTTATCAAGAACTGTCATATTTTTTTAATAGTTTAAGGTTGCTCTCTTAGCCTTACTTCAGTTCGGGCAAAGTTATGGAATGGTTAGTGCTGAGTGCTATCATGCAACAACTGCATGATGGCCAGCAGATTAAGCCCAGTCAACATGGGTTTAGGTGGGGTAGGTCTTGCCTGACTAATGTGATCTCCTTTTATGATCAAGTGACTTGACTGGTCGATGAGAGGAAGGCTGTGGATGTGGTTTACCTAGATTTCAGTAAGGCATTTGACACAGTCTCCCATGATACGCTCCTAGCTAAGATGGCAGCAAGGGGCTTTGACAGGAATAGTCTATGCTGGGTCAGGACTGGTTGGATGGACGAGCCCAGAGAGTGGTGGTTAATGGTGTCACATCTAGTTGGCGATCCGTTACTAGTGGTGTCCCCCAAGGGTCAGTTAGGTCCAGTTCTATGTCCTATTCAACATCTTCATTGATGATATTGGTGATGGGTTGGAATCCATCATGAGCAAATTTGCGGATGACACCAAGCTTGGAGCCCATGTCAATTTGTTGGAAAGTAGGAGGGCCCTGCAGAGGGACTTGGACAGACTGGAGAGATGGGCAGACTCTAATAGGATGAGTTTTAACAAGTCCAAGTGTCGGGTTGTGCATTTGCGTTATAACAACCTCAGGCAGAACTATAGGCTGGGACTGGAGATCTTGGAGAGTACTCAGACATGGTGGTACTGGTGGACAAATTTAGCATGAGTCAGCAATGTGCCCAGGCAGCCAAGAGGGCTAATGGCATCCTGGCCTGTATCAGGAATGGTGTGGCCAGCAGGGAGAGGGATGTTATCCTCCCCCTGTATTCGGCACTGGTTAGACCACACCTGGAGTATTGCGTTCAGTTCTTGGCCCCTCAGTTGTGGAGGTGCTGGAATGAATCCAGAGAAGAGTAACTAGAATGGTTGCTCTAAAGGGCCTGGAAGGTAAGCCCTATAAGGAGAGGTTGATGGAGCTGGGTCTGTTTTAGCATGGAAAAGAGGGGGCTCAGGGGTGACCTTACCTCTGTCTATAGCTACCTAAAATGTGGTTATGATCAGGCGAGGGTTGGTTTTTTCTCCCTGGACACTGGAGACAGGACAAGGGTTCACAGTCTTAAGCTCCATCGTTGGAGGTTTAGACTTGACATTAGGAAGAGATTTACAACTGAAAGAGTGATCCGATTTTGGAACGGGCTGCCCACAGAGGTGGTTGGGTCACCATCTCTGGAGGTGCTTAAGGTTAGGCTGGATGAAGTGCTGAGTAGCATGATTTAGATGTCAAATGTTTATGGTTACTTGATTGGTTTTAGGTTGGACTGGATGATCTTTAAGGTCTTTTCCAGCCTCAACATTACTGTGATACTATGATATCTTAAGAAGTGTGTTATTGGTACAAATCTCTTGTAGCTTGATACAAACCATGTGACTTAGGCTGTATTTCAATATGCTGAATTCCTTTAATGTGTGCAGGAGTTGGTACATGATATTAATATGTGAGAATATTAACCATATTGATAAAATACATAGTAGCAGAAGAGAATTACTTTTTTTAAATAGAGCTTCTGTATTTTCACTGTGGTATGTGAAAATAAAATAATAGAATTGTGGTGGTTAGAAACCATCTTTGAGATCAACCACTAGCTTCACACTACCAATTCCACTGCCAAATCATGTCCTTAAGCACTATATCTACACGACTTTAAGCATGTCCATGTTTGGTGATTAAGGCACTGCCCTGTGCAATGCTGTTCCAATGCCTGATGACCCTTTCAATGAAGTAGTTCTTCCTGATGTATAACCTGAACTTCCCTTGATGCAACTTCAGGCCATTTTCTCCTGTCCTATCACTCTCATTACTCGTGAGATGAGACCAACACTCACTCCTTTACAACCTCATTTCAGGTCTCCCCTCAGCCCCTTTGTTTTCAGACTCAATATCCCCAGCTTCCTCAGCCACACTTCATAAGACTTTTTCTCCAGACCCTCCACCAACCTTGCTGCCCTTCTCTGGACTGGCTCCAGCATCAAAATGTATTTCTTGTATTGAGGTGCCCAAAACTGAACACAGTACTTAAGGTGTGGCCTCCCCAGTGCCAAGTACAGAGGAACAATCATGTCTCTACTGCTGGCTACAGTAATACAAGCTTTCTTAGCCATATGAGTAAGGTCAGATTTAGCTGATTATCTCTTTGATAATCATTGATCTCTTTCTGTCAAAGTATCGTTCCAGCCACACTTCCCCAAGCCTGTAGTATTGCTTTAGGTTGTTGTCCTGGTCATGCCTACTGCAGTGGCAGCGGCCAGGGCGGGCAACCAGCACAGGCAGCCAGGTCTCTCTCTGGCCTGCAGCTTGAGAAGCCTATTGGTTTTCAAGCATTGCTTCATATCATCAGATGATCAAGTTAGTTAACCTTTAAAAAATATCAATAGATTATTTATAGCTGAACTCTCTATTGTTAATTTAAATACAACCAAATTCGTGCTTTCTCTGCTCCTTTCTTCATGTGAGTAGCTTTACACATACAATACATACATACAATTTTTTACATTTTTAGTTTTACACATTCTGTTTTTCCATTTTCTTTCTGACCTACCTCTTTTCTCCTAAGAAAGAGGAAATTATTAGAGGTTTCTAAAGGGAAAAGAAAAATCTTCTGTCTGCCCTTTCACTGTGGAAAATCATCTCCATATTATCTATTTTAAAATCAATCACTGCAGTCTTCAATTTTCCAGTTCCTAGTATTTTATTTCAAAGATAGAGAAGCTATTTTGATAGCTTTCTAATTTGATTGCTGTGATTTGGAACATCTGCCTGAAAAACTTCTGCGTTAGTAGCTACTGAATCAAATGTGGTTTTCATTCCTCAGGAGATACATAGTTGTAATTCCAGGATTAAGGATTCCTGATGAGCGATTCTGCATTAACTATATAATTATCCCTTGCCTCCTGTTTTTTTAAAAATTAACTGGCTAGGGTTTTTTTCAATGAAGTAACAGAATATAGGTGACAGAAGAGGTCCAGAGCACAGATAATTGTAGCTAGAATCTATTGTCAGTATGTTTGATATCAGAATTAATAGCCTTGTCATCACTCCTGGTCTGTCAACACCTGCACAATTAATAATTTTATTAATATCATTTGACCCATTTTGCAAACAAACTCATAAATGTCTAGATATTTTGTAGTTACAAAACTGTCTTGAGTCAGGCTTTATTGCTGTAGCACCCAAAGGAGAGCGAAAGATTCTTAATAAGCTGAAATTTTAGAAAGGTGCTTTTTCTTTTCCTTAGTTTGGTTTTTCAGGGATTTCTACTGCTAGGAGTACGCAACTGGTGCTCGGAGTATGCAGCTAGTAGCTTTATGATGCTATTTGTTTAATGATGGGCTGTAAAATTAAGTTAATGAAAGCTACTAAAACTATTACAGTATAGTACTATTATAGTACTAAAACTATTACAGGGTTTTGACAGTAAAGAATAATGGATTATGCAGAACCAAACTTCCTGTCATGTTTTTTCATTGAGCAGTGGCAGTGTTACTAAGAGTTTCAATAGGTTAATTTTTTTCCCTTTTTCATATTCTTGCAAATTACTTCAAAGTGAAATGGCAATACGCATTATTTCAGGTTTGGAAAAGTAAAGCAGAATTATGTCTTTTGACAGCGTGTTGCTAAGCAAAATGTCCTATCTTTGTAAGACATTTACAGTGAGAAAAGCTCTGTGATGACCAGCAGATACCAAGTGCGAGAATTAGCAGTAATAATGTAAATTCTAATTGTTCAGAAAGCTTGTTGGGAGATTTTAAAAATCTGCAGTTGTGGAAACTGGACATGAATTTTCCATAAAATTTCTAGACGATTCCAGCTTTTATGTCACAGCAAATATATAATTCTCTTGCAGACCAAGAAGCATGTATGTAGACTACTTTTTCAACAGAGTGACATGAAAATTAGTTGTACTTTTGCATTTTAATATTTTCTTTTGTGTAGCAGGTTCTAATAGTCTGTTGCTTCAATTGGTTTCCCTGTATAGTTTCAAGGTCTTCCCAGCTCCTGTAATGAGAATATGTTAACAGCTTTATTTATTAAACAGACAGGGGTGGTGGACACAAGGCATGATGTGGAGTACAGAATGAATAATTTACATTTAAATTCTGCAGATTCCTGAATGTATGAGTTCTGAACCCATATGTGGGGATTACTAGCAGAACACATAGAATGCAGCAAACATGGAGGTATTTGTCATCCAGTGCCCAATGCTGTAAATAAAGACATATATGAAAATCTTCTAGTAACTAATTCATGTTCCCCATTCAGTCCTGGAAACTGTTTTTCTCTACTAACAGTTTTTAGAAACTCCTTTCCTGACACTGACAAAACTTACCAAAGCAAGGCATACATTGTCTTAACTAGGTCATTTGTCTAAGAACAATACTTGTACTGGATATCACAAAGCTAAAGAAAACCGCAGGGTGTAAGATCACCATTTTATTTATCGAGGGTTTATTTTTTCTTAATGTTATGAACTAGCTGAACAAATTGTATGACCTCAAAAATATTCAATGATATTTTGCTTTCTTATATGCTACACTTCTCTGGAGTATTTTAGTTGAAATACAGTGGCAGAGGAAGCCAAAGAGTTTTTAAAAATAATAAGTATATCTGAAGAAAAATTACTGCCTCAAGCTAGTTAAGCTTCATGCCTGCCAAATGGCACAGGGAGTCATTGTAGCAGAGATAAGCCACTGTAAAAACTAAGTCAGTGGTGTGCCATACTTAATGTTGTTTTAAATAATACATTTTCCAAAAAAAAAAATCAGTTTGTAAATGGCATATTACAGGTACTGGGTACATGTAATCTTCTCTTCAGAAAGATTTAATTTTTTTTTTTATCCAGTAAAATGAAAATGGCATCATATAGTTTGAACTCCAGAAGAGGTTTGATTCATCTTATGTCAGGATATGGCTTTTTTACAGCAGTGATAAATAACTGATTACAGTGTTTTCATATAGCATTAATAAATATTCCCCTCCTACCCTTGATTTATAATTCCAGTGAAATGGTTGGATAGAAACTGGGGTATATTTTTGCTGACAATCTGTAGAATTAGAAGCATTTGCAAAATAAATGAGTTTGTGTCATTACAGGAGAGAGCTCTGATATATCTCTAGTGCCAGCAAATGAGAATTAGATTCCTATGTTTTGTCAGGAGATGGGTTTAAGACGTAATCCTTCTCACTCTTCCTCACTAGGCAATTTCTGCTCTTTGATCTGACTTTTTGGGTCCTATTCTCAGGCATATAACTCTCCCCTTAAATTTGTTAAGGTCTAGTTATCCAGTGTGACACCTGTGAATTTCACCAAGCATTTGAGCTTTTAAAGTATGCTCTCAAACAATGCCTGTAGCCACTCAGTTTCCTTCAGCTATACATTTTCACAGGTGAGTGACATTTGCTGCTAAGCGTGGCAGCTTCAAATGAAGCAAGAACTAAGATTTCTCTTGTTTTATATGTACATTTATATAAAAGTAAGATATATACGTGTGTGTATCTCTAGAGAGGTAAATATTTGGACATGCTTATAACAATAAAAAGGTCCAAGGTAGAAGTGGAAAAGCTCCAAATGCTAGGACTTCCAAATGTTCATTGCTGTTTGTCTAACAAGTTTCTTTTATAGAATGTGGAAAGTTATCAAAAGTTTGCAGCATGAAATGCAGCTAATAGTAACATTTAAGAGGTGTCTCTTTCAGCCACACACATGGTATTAATTAGAAGCACAACAGAATTATGCTCTAGAAGTATTTGATTTTATTGTAACATTAGTGACATGGAAAGCAATCTACAGTTCCTGAATGCTATTTTCTCAGAAGCTGACAGATAAATAAATAAATACTTTTTAAAGTTCTACTTTGGTATTTGAATTAATTACATCATAAGCTTTTAATGAGTCCACTAGAGACAATAGCTTATCATTATCTTTTGTAATTAACTGTTGAAAGATAATTTTGCTGTCCATGTCTGTTATGTTGTCAATGAGTATTCTTGTTTCTGAGAAGTCTATCATTCAAATGAAACTGAAAAATAGATATGAGAAGGCTATTATTTACTAATGTAAACATGTATGTGTAGCATCCTGTTCCTTCACATCTTTAGGACAGGAAGCTTGTGGAATGAAACATTCTGCTTCAGAGGTATATTCTAGTAAATGTTCTTACAATATTAGTAAAATATACTTATACATTAAGAGTACAGTCTTAATATACATTAAGAGTACAGTCTAGCAGAAATTAATAACTCTTCACAGTTTGCTCATGGGCTAGGATTTATATTTAGTACAGATTTTTCTACCTGAGATGAAAAGATATGTAGGAAAATATGATCAGTATAGGACAAAAACCCAAACAGCAGCCAAACAGTGGATAGATCAAGACTTTTACAAATAAAGTGCCATCCATTTAGTGGAGAAAATAATTAGCATGTAATAGAAAGTGTTGTTAGAAAAATACTGCAAGAAACCTAGTAGAACTGGCTTCAGGGGAAAAAGAACATTATACAAATACCTGGGTTGCTAGGCTAGTATTTAGTGATCTACTAGCTACTTTATTTAATTGTGTCAGCATTCAGTATGTTGGGTTTTTTAATTACATGGTTGTCGTAAAATCATAGAATGGCTCAGGTTGAAAGGAACCTCAGAGATCATGTAGTTGCAACCCACCTACCATGGGCAAGGACAACTCTCACTAGACCGGGTTGTCCAGTGCCCCGGGCCTTAAACACTTCCAGAGAGGGGCGTATCCGCAGCTTCTTTTTGGACCAACTCTTCCAATGTATCATCACCCTCATAGTGAGAAATCTTAAGATCTAATCTAAATCTACCCTCTAGTTTCAAACCATTCTGCCTTGTCTTATAACTAGATGGTCTCATAAAAAGTCCCTCTCCAGCTTGTCTGCAGGCCACTTTCATGTGCTGGAACTGCTGCAATAAGGTTACCCCATAGCCTTCTGTTTTCCAGGCTGAACAGCAAAAATTCCCTCAGCTAGTCCTCACAGGAGGTGGTCCAGCCCACTGATCATCCCATGTGGGTCTCTTCCAGACTCCCTCCCACTGTTCTATGTCCATTTTGTCCTGGAGACTACAGAACTGGATGTAGTACCCCACGTGAGTTCTCAGAAGAGCAGAGTAGATGGGGAGAATCACCTCCCTTGACCAGTCAATGCTACTTTTGATACAGCCCTGGATATAGTTGGCTTCTCACCAACCAACACCCCCAAATTGTTTTCCTCAGGATTGCTCTCAATTCATTCATCATCCAGCGTGGATTTTTTATTTGGTATTAGAATCACAGAATCATAGAGGTTGGAAGGGACCTCTAGAGATCATGTAGTCCACCTCCCCTGCCAAAAACAAGATCATATAGGAACATACACAGGCAGGTTTTGGAAATCTCTAGAGAAGGAGACTGCAGAATCTCTCTGGGTAGCCTCTTCCAGTGCTCTTGACACACATCTCTCAGATATTTATAAACATTAAGAAGATCCTTTCTCAGCCTTCTCTTCTCCAAACTAAACAGACCCAGTTCTCTCAGCCTTTCCCCATAGGAGAGATGTCTGACTCCCATAATCATCCTCATAGCTCACTTCAGTGCCAGTTCAGCAATTTACATATCCATGGGAAATCTGAGATTTTGCTGCAGTGTGCTTCACTGCATCTACCGGCACCTAACCTACCAGCTAAAAGGAAGAAACCCACTAGATTAAAATGACTAGATTGTTTTCCACTTGGGAAATACAGAGCCTGTGGTTCCATAGAATTTCCCTTTATTATTTTCTTGAGGCCAAAAGCATCCTAACTCTTGAGTGCACAGGACGTGACTTTTTACTTTGCAAACATACAGACTGTCCAGGCTGCCTTGATTACAGTAAGGAACACATAGGAGTATCTGGAATTCAGTATTTCTGTAGTGGCCACAGCTCGAAACACCTTTAGGCCTCTTACGCTAGTTGTTAAGAGAGCCCTGCTGCTGTTGAAATGCAAGGCTGAGCTCAGAATCATCAACTGGCAGTAGTGAAGAGACCACAGAGGCTAGCACACATTTTTTTCTTCCTCTAACACTCTCTCCGTCCTAAAAACTCCACACAGAAACAATCTTCTTCATCTTAGATACATTACAAAATAACCCATCAAATGATGACAATCTCAAACAGACTTTTATTTGTTGTGAGGTTTTGCTGGTATAGCAAACTATTTACCTGTTTCATTATCATTTTCCTCCTCTCTCACTTCTGTTGCATATAAGTGGTAGAACCTTTGTATTAGTCATAAAGAATATCAAACCAGTAAGACAAAATAAGAAAGTGGTAGGTCTGGTACTAAAGCTAAGCATTTGATTCTGTTGTATTCTTTTATATTCTATTACAAGATTAAACATGCTACTGTGGACCTCAGGGGGCATGTTTTTTTGAAAATAATTATAAAAATTATTATTTTACATAGGAACTGCATAATGCTTGCTGTTGTAATAAAAGGATCAGCACACAGTTTTTGTAAGACCAATGTAAGAAGTAAAATAATTTTGATTTCAACAACCAATATTATAATAACTTCCCTTGCACAGTTTTGTTTAACTTCATGGTAAATATTTAATCATTAAATTTGCAATTCTTGACTAGGAGAGTGCAACAGCACTTCTGTCTGTCTGATTAAGCAGCAACCCCAACCTCTGTTGCCTGCCCCACCCAGCTTTCTGTCCTGGATGGGCTATTTGGGAACTATGTAAGGAAACAGACACAAAATTGGGACTGCTCAGGGAACGCTAGAGAATAGTGATCCCTTCCATGCTTATGCAGCAGTCCTCTCTCTCCTTTTTCCATTATGCAGTGAACAATTTCACTAATGCCTAACATAAAAGGGGATGTTGATGGAAGTACTTTTGGTGACACTGTTTTGTAAACTGCAAAACTGCAAACTTGATTATTTATATTAGCGGTCTGATAAAGAGTATCATCAATTTCTGAAACTTATGATTTTTTACTGCATCCTTGGTTGAATCCATGAAAGTGATAATCAGAGAATCTAATTTTGACAGAATTTCTGATGTCTTAGATACACAAAGTAGAAAGAAATAAGAAAAAACAGGTTAAGTTTTGTGTTGTATCCTGTGCTTTTATGAGAGCCGGGCTTCATACCAGAAGAGAGGCTTTCAGCATTCTATGATTCTGCTTCTGACTGATCAAGCTGGCATCACAATCCAGTAGAGAAGGACACTACGGGAGTAGTGTGTAAAAACAGGCTATAAAACAAACCTCACCTAATCAGACTTAAGCCAAACTGAGACAGTATGGATTTGGGTTTAAAAAATCTAATACTTTATTTGAAAACTTCAAAATCAATGATTAGAACATATGAATTAGAATTTTTAAATTTCTACTGTATTTTATACTCATAAAATAATAATCCCAGGCATTCATTAATGAGACTAAGAAGCTACTTGTTAGTCAATACATGTCTCGGTTTCGGATGACAGGTACCAAATTCTTTCAATTTAGGGGCCTTCAGTCAAGAGATTTGGGAAAAAAGGAACAACAATTCTTTATTGTAACAGTAGGAAACACTAACAGTATACTCAAAACAACCAAACAAAAGAAGATTCCAGGGACCCCAACAGAGTCCACCTGACAGTTAGGGAGGGTGATGGCCGGGTCCTCCTGGAGCGATGGATGTGGCTCTCTTTTCCTCGGCAACGTGGGGCAGATGGAAAAGCACAGCAGTCAGGAGGCGGCAGGGAGTGGCCGGAGAGTGTCCACGGCGGCCAGGGGCCGGGCAGCTACGGCATCGACTCTGTTCGTCGCAGAAAAACAAGCGGGGACTTCGGACAGGAGGCAGAGAGTCTCGGAGGGAGGCCGTATGCCGTAAAAAAAACCAGCAGCGGCAGCAGTGGGAGAGAAAGCGGCACCGAAAGCACGCGAAAC
>VZRI01002329.1:5075-31352 GCA_013397515.1 Upupa epops | reverse complement strand
TGTCACACAAAAAGAAACTCTAAAGGAGTGAAAGGGAGGACAGCTAGGATGGGGGGTATATATGGAAGCTACCCTAACAGCTAGAGATCTGGTTAGGAAAGCCAAGGCACAGTTTGCGTTGAACCTAGCCAGGGGAGGTTAAAGGGAACACCAAGAATTTCTACAGGTATATTAATGGTAAAAGGAAGACTAGGGAAGGTGTGGGCCCCCTCAGAAAGGAAACAGGTGATGTGGTCACAAGTGGCATGGAAAAGGCTGAGATTCTTAATGAATTCTTTACCTCAGCCTTCACTGAAAAGGCCTCCAGCCACACTCCTGGAGTCATGGAAGATAATGGCAGGGAGTGGAAGATAAAACCACCCATCGTAAGGGAAGATCAGGTTTGTGATCGCCTGAAGAACCTGAAAGTGTTCAAGTCCATGGGACCTGGCAGGATACAACCATGGGTAGTGAGAGAACTGGCAGATGAGGTTGCTGAACACCTCTCTGTTATATTCCAAAAGTCATGGCAGTCTGGTGAAGTCCCCACTGACTGGGGACTGCCATGGCTTAAGATTTAGCACTTTTTTTGAATAAAACTTAGAAACACTTATATGCTGGGCAGGTCAGAATAGGCACTGAAGGCATTCAGCTTTAACTGTGCCAGATGAAGATCTATGCAACAGAGCTTATGGTCTCCTTCAGAGCCGTAAGAGTTGCTCACCTCACTCTGGAACAGCTACCTGCAGGTGCTGCAGATCAGCCATAGAATGGAAGGTACCTCAGAGGTCATGTAGTTCCAACCACTCTGGCCAGATCAGCTTGAGCCCCATCCAACTTGGTCTTGAATACTTACTTCCAGTGAGGGAACATCCATAACTTCTCTGGACAAAAAGTTACCAGCAGGTAAAATATCCAGAATAAGAGTGGAAAGGACAGAGATATGGGAGGCAGACGGAGGGTTGTATGTTCTCAGAAAGAACTATTGCAGTGGGAGCCTCTCCTGCACAGGACTTCTTCCACCCCCACATCTGACTAATTGTGAGGTATTGTTGCTTACCTGAAGATGAATAATTCTGTGGTGCTCAGATGGCTGATGACATGTTGTCCTTCTGTTTATGGACTCAAGCACAGCAGAGAAATTTCTGCTTGCTTGACTGTAGCATTTGTTGCCCTGGCAAGAGACCAGAGCCACGTACAATCTGCTGTGAAAAGGCTTGTATTGCTCTGGCTGTCTCTCAGCTAATGTCTGCCTCTTGTGAGTTGTTTTGTCCTTCCTTAGCTGAGGCCATGGGAATGGCACTGGTGTGTGCTCTGGGTGATTCCTGGAGGGCAGGGAGGGAGGAGGTTTTCAAGGACAGGAGGGGAAGAGCCTGGCTGTGGACTGTTGAGTACCAGGAACTGCAATGTTCACTCTGGCCTTAGGAAATGTCTCAGTCCGGGTGAGGTACAGCCCTGCTGCCTCTGCCTTGTTGTTTTTATGATGGTTTGGTTTACATACCCAGGTTGGTTCATGGATCAGATTCTGAGTTTGAGTTGCCCTCTCACTTCCACAAGGTCAGAGTTTGTTCAGCATCGCTCTTTTCTCAGACAGCTAGTGACAGGATGAGAGCACAGGGCCTGAAGCTGCCAGAAGATGTTTAGGTTGAATGTTAGGAAGCCATTCCTCATGGAAAGGGTGATCAGACACAGGAATGGACTGCCCAGGACAGTGGTGGAGTCTCCATCCCTGGGGTGTTTAAGGGCAGACTGTCTGTGGCCCTCAGTGTCCTGCTCTGGCCAAGGTGGTGATGTCAGGTCATGGGCTGGGCTGGATGTGCTCAGCAGTCTTTTCCAGCCTCAATAATTCTGAGAGTTTGAGGCTTCTGTCTCAGGTCAAAGGATGTAGCAGTTTACAGCTCCCAGGAGAATTCTAGAGGGAGGTAATAGCACAGCCTGGGTATTGCTCTGCTTCTGTTGGCTTTGATCACTTTGGATTTACTGACTGTTTGAATCCTATTCAAACCTGATTTAATGACACAATAGGCAGAAGGTCAAGAGGATTTAGTGGCTTTATTTGTTTAACTTTGCTTCTGTTATGAGCTGTTCTTCCCTTGGATTTTTGTCCTTCTAAAGCTGTGAGGCCACTTCTGTGGTGGCAATGAAAGGTCACAGTGGTTCAGCAGTGTCATACCCTGTTTACTCCAATAGGACATTATGTAGAAGACAAGAGAAGTGATTTCTATTAACCATGGGTACTGCAAGGCTCCATCTGGTGAGCTGCATTTGCACTACCTGTCATGTGTATCCCCTTGGCAGCTGAGAGCTTTGCAGCTCAGGAGGCCCATCCACCTGCAGTGATCTATAAATTCAGACTAAAGATGGGGGGAGAAATAGTGAATTATTGTCTTTTCCTGTTGTTGTCTTTTTCCCGTGTTCTTTACCTACGAATCAGAAATCCATGTTTTAGTTACACCTCTTGGAGCCAGAAATCCTCTCCTCCATAGAAGGCAAAGACTTCAAAAAAACTTTACTAGTCCAGATTCCTGTCATTTCTCTTTTCCTTTTGCTGCCTAAAATTTAAAAACCCCACCCTTTCTGAAAAAGGGGAGGGTTGGTTTTTGTTTTACAAAACTCTAACTGAATTAACGTGTTTTATTTAAATTACCTCTGTAATATTCATAGATTATCTTTACAGTTTCAGCTGCATGAATGTTTTGGGGTCAGGAAATGAAAATGGAGATGTGCAGGTGGAAATGATGATAGAAACCATTCTATTCATTTTGGTTTACAAATCGTCAAAGATAATTGTCAAGAAGATAATTTTCTTTATTGAAGCTCTTCATGTAAGAAAAACCTGATGCATGGGGGGCTGTTTGTGTGCATGGATGCTCCTGAAAACAGCAAGCTATTCCATGATGACAGAAAATTTGCCTCATGGAAGCAGGTACTGGAAGTTATACACATATCTTGAAGAGATATGGGGAAGTTAAATGTGGACTGTCCTATAACTACAGGAATGGTATATGTGGAGAGGACTGTGCTTTTTCTGATCATTGCTTGCAGTGATTGCTCATTTAACCAGGTTGTGTTATTCCAGCTGCCATTTCTGCTGTATTTCAATGCATCTCGTGTGATTTTCATGTACACAGAGCAGTGAAATTTGGGCTGTAACCCACATGTCAGCATCAGAAAGCCAATTTTAATCTGATTGACCTTCTTTAGTGTCAGACTACCTGGAGGACTTCAGTCATTTTTGATTCCAGACGCCAGATGTGCTTTCCTATTTGCCCATGATCTGGGGGAAGTCATATTTCAATTGATACCTGTGATGTAGTGCCAGAAGTTGTCTGAAATAAGCTGGGTAGAGATGTGATTCTTTGTTCTGGGAAGTGGGTAGGTTATCCCCTTGACTAAAGGCGTCAGTCCCTGTGGCAGACTGTGGCACCTGTTAGAGCCCTCTCTCTGCATATTAGAAATAAAAGCAGTCATTAACATTTCTTCCTAAAGCACCTTAAAAGGACCTACCTAAGAACTGTTTTTTCATTACAGATACACAGCTAATTGTAAGCTAGTGCCTAATGATTGCTTTACAATGCATAGCTAAACCAGCAGTAAAGCAGTTTGGCATGGCAACTAAAGATCCTTTCTACAAGGCCATGAAGCAAGAAGCATAACCCTACAGGATAAAATTCACCAGGCTGTCATTGCATCAGGACAGCCCTAAATCAAATACTTAAAAATATTCCTGAGTACAGTTTTCTCAAGAATGTTACCTCAACAGTGGTCTCTTCCAGTGTGCAGGATCCTGTGCTCTTCCTGATCAGAATCCTCCGCATGTATGTGTCATGGTTTTGTGTCTCTTGTTAACCATGTGCGAGCTGCTCTCATCCACCAAGACAGGTTGTGGTTTTGGGATTTCTTACCTTTTTTCTGCCACGGAACAGTGGTGAAGCAATGTCCAAACTAGGTTTAAATTAGCTCAGTTAAAGCTCCACATTAACTTACTGTATTGCTTATTGAGAAGCTGGAAATGCTATCTTAGATGAGTTGCTTCACACGTGACTTTGTATTAGTTTGGTGGTTGTGAGGTTATACTGCAGCTATCAGCTGGGTTCATACTGACACAAGTAACCATGAACGCCAGTGCCCAGCTTCAGTGCCAGAATCAAAGAGGTGGCAAAGCTTACTTCTCTTCAGAGCTCAAAGTCTGCTTATACTGAGTTTTGCTGTGTAGTTAGGTCACATCATTCATGTGTCTCTGATCACCCTGTTGAGCTTCCTCCTGACAGAGCTGGTAGATCTGACATAGACTTCAAGTCATGCTGCAGTGCCAGCCCCTTCAGATAAGCAAGTTATGCTGTGGCCTGGTTCCTGAAATGGAGCTGGGGAGGAATGGACAGTCTTCTTTGCTGGCTTTGCCCTAAGGACAATAATCCCTAGCTGGTGGGTGAGGAGAGCAGCTTGGAATACTAACATCTTCAACCACTGCTGCAAGAATAAAAACCTGATGTCATTCAGAGTTTTTTATTATAAACAAGACTATTTCTTAATATGACTGGTCTTTTCAATGTCCTTACAATGCTCTGTTGAGCATTGTCTGCATAGCATTCCATTCAGTACTGTCAAATGGGGATAAGTACCCAAACCTATTAATAGGGTACTGTACTTACTTCAGCACAATAGCCTTTTTCCCTATATATTTGCCTAGAAAGTTATTCCTGGGACTGCTGTTCCCTCTGGGACAGTTCTTTCACTTTGAAGTTCTTGAACCAGGGAAAAAATGTTTTGTAGTTATCAAGAACTTTCATTAAAATTATCTTTGACCTCTCATAACCCGTGGGTTAGCATCCCATGAGAAGGGTTTATTCATCACTCTTTCTATACCAGGATAAAATCATATGGCTTCTGAAGAATTTAGTTATCTTTAAAAGAGAAAAGTCAAGTGAGCCTAATTATTTTCCTGCCCAGGAGTGCAGTGGTTTTTATTAGCATACACCTCAAGTAGCACACCTGCACAGTCCTCTCACCAAGGCTAAGATGCTTGCTGTGCACTTCAAGGCTTCTGTAAGAAAAGATGAGCTCACACATACTTTCCAGGCTTTACTATGTTGTCTTTTTCTGCATATCTGAAAAACAAATCAAAGGAAAAAACATTATTGTCAAACTCTGGATTGTTTTCTTCACAATTAGAAAAGGCTTCCTGAGCTGTGGAGCTCTTCTGAACGACCTCCGCTGTGCTTTCTGAAGCAGCTCTGCTGTGGAGCATTTACATGCTGTCAGTGGCAGCTGTCTCCCCCAAAAGGATCTGCAGGAACTCTGTTGGGCTGCCAGGGCTCTGATGTAACCTGTTCTCCTTGGCTTGCATTTTTGGTTTTGCTTTTTCCTCTCCTCTCTTGCTGTACTTCCTTATCACACTGCATTGTCTTTCTCCTGGCTTTTACGTGCCTCTTAACTTTCCACAACTCTCCACTGCTTCTTCAGTGCTTCCACACTTTATTATATCATCTGAAAACAAACCTCACCCACTGGTACAAACCCCTTTAAATGGGATTGCTTTTCCAAGTCCCACAAATGCAAGGGGCTCCGTAACATCCCTGCCTTGAACCCTGCAAAATCTCCTTTGGTTATCCTGAGCCTTCTTCCCTCCATGGTCCCAAACATAATTGAGTAACATGTAGTCAACCCTGAGCACATTCTTCAGGGAAGAAATTGTGTTCTGTATTGCTCAGAGTCCATTCCTTCTAGAAAATAATTACCTTCTTCAGTCTCCTTCTTTAGTAGGACTAGTAGATAGGACACCAGAGGCCTGAACTATATGATTATAGGACTCCATCATATCAAAACTATAGATGAGTCACTAGGTCAGGTCCCCCAGCTATTACAGGCACCATTTTCTATGGTCTCTTCAATAATGTGAAATGTCAAAAGTTGCCCCTAGGCACTTTCACCTCATTGGGAATGAGTTTTCTTCCTTATGTCACATGGATTTTGTATTTCCTTTTCATTTTTCTTCTTCTGTAAATTGCTTTCAGACAACAAATACTAATTAGTTGTTTGCATTCGTTGTATCATATGATATCTGATGAATCTGTCTGGCCAGAGCCTAAAGAAACCTCCCCTTAGCAGGGAGAACAGCACAGGATGCTAGTAATAACAGATGCCCCTCTTTGGAATGATTTTTATTTATTTAATGCACCAGAAGCCCAACAGGCAGATTGGAGAGTAATGAGCTGCATTTTGGGCCCTGTAGGTATTAATATTGCCCTTGACAGGACTCCATTTGCTAACTTGCAAATTGGAAGTGCACTTGTCTTAGCAAACAAGCAAAGCCATGTGGTTCAATGGGTGCTGTCTGCCCTTGGCCTGGAGCTGCAGAGATAAATGAAAATGCTTGTACAGCTCAGCACTTGTCACTGCTGGGATTGAAAGTAACCACAGCAGACGATGAGCTGTTCACGCCATGCTGCTATTCTGAGAGGTTTAAAAATAGCTTCCATTTTCTTTTCTGAGTACTGTCTTCTTGTCCTGGCCATCATTGTTCTTTCAGGGCCTTGCACAAGCCAGCACAAACTTGCTAGCATCTCTGGGAAAAGCCTCTACTATTGACTACAGAGAAGCAGAAGAGTAGCCAGGTAGGAATCAGGCTCTTCTCCCAGGCAACTGACACTAGGAGAACAGAGCAGAGTCTGAAGCTGCACCAGGGGAGGGTTAGGTTGGATGTTAGGAAACCCTTCCTCCTGGAAAGGGTGATCAGACTCTGGAATAGACTGACCTTGGCAGTGGTGGTGGAGTGGTGGGTTGAAGGACAGACTGGCTGTGGCCCTTAGTGTCCTGGTTTGGCTGATGTGATGATGTTAGGTCATGGGCTGGACTGGATGATCTCTGAGGTCTTTTCCAGCCTCAATAATAACAATAACAACTTTTAATACTTCCTTGGTTATTATTAGACAACAAGCTTGTGTGTTGCTGGCATGTGTAGCAGCAGTGATACTGTGCTCACTGAGATGGAAGGAATATTTTAAAATAGAAGGCATTATACTTTTAACCTAAATGTGTATAGATTTTCCTTACCCCCTTTAAAGCCTCGCCTGATTTTGAAAGACATCTGTGCATAAATCAGGTGAATAAGACAGACCATATTTAGTTCCTCTTGATACCCAGAACGCATCTGGTGTAAGTCATTAGTGGTTGAGTAAGTTTTGGGTAAGATTTCTGTGGCCTAAATTAAACAAGTGGGTAGATACTACATTATGCCATAATTGATAGCTGATACAGTGTGCTTCAGCTGCTGAAGCCTTTGGTAAATGTACCACTGGTTCAGGTGTGAAGCAGCGCTGGAGGAATATGGTGTCAGTATACACTCTTTTCCAGCTGTTGGAGAGCAGTGTAGGAGTGTAGTGTAGGAGAAAGGGACCTGAGGGTCCTAGTGGACAGAAAGACGACTATGAGCCAGCAAGCTGCTCTTGTGGCCAAGAGGGCCAACAGCATCCTGGGGTGGATCAGAATGGGGGAGATTAGCAGATCTAAAGAGGTTCTTCTCCCCCTCTACTCTGCACTAGTGAGACTACATCTGGAGTATTGTGTCCAGTTGTGGGTCCCTCAGTTCAAGAAGGACACAGAGCTGCTGGAGGGTGTCCAGCATAGAGCAACAAAGATGATGAAGGAAGTAGAACAGCTCTGTTGAGGAAAGGCTGAGGGAGCTGGGTCTCTTGAGCTTGGAGAAGAGGAGACTGAGGGGTGACCTCAGTAATGTCTCTAAATGAGGGGTGGGTGTCAGGAAGATGGAGCCATGTTCTTCTCAAGGTCATTTGGTATCTCCTCTTTCTTTCTTCTTCTACTGAATGCAATTCATTGGCAGTGCCAAGCCTCTTCATTGACAGCTGAGAAAGTTTTCTGTAGGAAGTGTTCTTTTCTAAACAGATAGATACAGCATTAAAAAGGCTTTTTTATGTTCTTCTATGCAATGGTCAATTGATGTTAGTGAAAAGCACTAGTTTGGATACTGATTTTATTTTTAGCCAAATAATGCAAGCTAAATCAGGTATCTCATTTGTTTGGTCTAGTTAATGAGGAGTACCATGACTGGTCGACTGGTGGAACACTGGCCACATGGCTGAGACCAGAGAGCTGTGTTGGATGGAGTGCAATCAAGTTGGCGGCCAATCCCAAGCCTGCTGTTGTGTAGGGCTCAGTACTGGGCCCAGTCTTGCTCACCATTTCAATCAATAATCTGTGTGAGGGGAATGCGTGTACCCTCAGCAAGTTTGCAGATGACACCAAACTGAGTGAGTGTGTTGATCTGCTGGAGGGTAGGAAAGCCCTACAGAGGGACCTGAACAGACTGATTGATCGGCTGAGGTCAATTGTGTGAGGTTTAACAAGATCAAGTGCTGGGTCCTACACTTCAGGCACAGCAACCCCTGCACTGCTACAGGCTTGGGGAGCAGTAGCTGGAGAACTGCTAGTTGGAAAAGGACCTGGGCTGCTGATTGTCTGCAGCTGAACATGAGCCATAAGTGTGCCCAGGTGGCCACGAAGGTCAATGGTATTCTGGCCTGCATCAGCAATAGTGTGGCCAGCTGGACTGAAGAGGTGATCCTCCCCCTGTACTCAGCACTGGTGAGGCCTTATCTCAAGTACTGTGATCAGTTTTGAGAGCCTCAATACAAGAAAGACATTGAGGGGCTGGAGTGGGTACAGAGAAGGGCAGCAAAGCTGGTGAAGGACCTGGAGGACAGAGCTGATGAGGATTGGCTGAGGGAACTGAGGTTGTTTAGTCTGGAGAAAAGGAGGTTGAAGGCAGACCTTCTTGCTCTTTACAGCTACCTGAAAGGACGTTGTACAGAGGTAAGGATCAGTCTCTTCTCCCAAGTCACTGTTGAGAGGACAAGAGAAAATGGCCTCCAGTAGTTCCAGGGGAGGGATAGATTTGACATCAGGAAAAATATCTTCCCTCTGCTGAGTGGTCGGGGTTGGAACAGGTTGCTCAGGGAGGGAGAGGAGTTACCATCCTGGGAGGGGTTCAAAGAGCAAGTAGATGTGGCCCTAGGCAACAGGGTTTAGTGTGCGGGGTGGGGTTACTTTGATGGTTGGACTTGATGGTCTTGGAGGTCTCTATCAACCTTAATGATTCAGTGATTCTAAAGTGAGAATTGAACTCTTTTCCTTAAATGGCATCTTTATGCTTATGAACTTAGAGAACAGGATTAGGAACTACTGATACCAGGAAGTTTGTAATAAGCAACTTTTGAGCTTCAGCATTGTTGACATTCACTATTACCAAGCTTTTTAAAATACAAGTGCTATAAGGATTTGAACAGTATCTTATTTCAAAAGAAAGCTTGCAATGTTATTGATAGCTAAGTTGAAGCAAACATTCTAAAAGCTCTGCAGCTCATACAGGTGCTTCCTGCCCTTCTGTGCAGCTGTCAGTATGGTCATACACAGGAGAGGGAGATAATGATTTTCTATCATTGGCCATCCCGTTGGTTTTTGTGATGTTGCCAGCCCAAAGCCTGTGGTGTAAGGCTTCTGCTGCAGTACAGGGTGATTAATCACTGACTAGGGAGAAGCTGCTAAACTTGCTGCTCACTGCAGAAATAGCAGAGATGTGATGCATAGGTTGATGCCAGTGTAACAGGTGCACTCAAACTCTCTGTTGCTTTGGGAAATTCAGCAACGTTCCAGGAGCAGAAAAAGAAATGTAGCTGCTTTAGTGAATCCACACATATATTTTAGCCATCATGCACTCCTGAAATGCTGCTGGTTTGTGTTCTGTTGTTCTTTAAGAAACCACAGGCTACAGAATCAACAGCGTTTACACCAGAATAGTGTAGAGATGATTTGCAGGACACTTCTGTATCAGCAATGAATCACAACTGTGCACAGTGGCTCCTCTGAATGCAGCTTCCAGACCTCTTTGCTCTCCCATTCTTACAAATGATGCAGAACTGCAAGAAGAAAAAATTACTTCCATCTCCCACCTCTTCTAACTGCAAGTGGTCACTTTGTCTCCTGAAACTTTTCATTCCAGTTTCTTTTTAGAAAGACTAGTTCAGGACAAAGGCCTATGGTCTTCCTCTCTGGTAAAGGAATACGTGTTTTTCAGGTGAATAAGTTGGGCTGATGAAGTGCGAGAAAGTCTTGGTTTCAGTCAGACCATCATTGCCTTCAGACTGCTGCTGCAAAGCACTCAGGTTTTGGAATAGTGTGGTGGTATCGGAGTTCTCTCGTACATGACTTGTTCACTGCCCTGATTCTGTGTATAAAAGAATGACTATAAACAGAGAGGTAATGTGAGGTTGTGTGGTGATTGAACAACCCTGTGCTGACATCTAGCATTCTGAATGGAGTTGTCTGATTTCCTATAGCAGGAGACCAAGTAAAAGATGACAGAAACCAGTGTTCCTCCCAGATCTGTGAAGGAGCAGGATATTGTAACTGGAGAGACTGATCCTCTGATTTACTTTGGCAAACACTGTGCTACCTAGAGATTGTCCTGAATCACATAGAAGAAAATGGGAGGAGCTGGTTTAACAAGGTGATAGGAATGTCAGTTATCAATTGGAGTCATTCAGAAAGGCAAACAATATTCTTGTTCCTGTAGATACAGTGACTGCTATGCTGTGCCCTGTCATAGCTTCTGCCTTTTGTATTTGACATCTTTTCGTGTAAATAAAGAAATCCAGGAGCACAGGACTAGTGTTCTCATATCACGCATGTCCACAGCTGCCAATAAGAATTGAAGTCTGATTTGGACTAAGGCCAGGACAGATGCCTTCAGGCTGCACAGCTTTGAAGCACATGGCAAATAGTCGTCGTGTATGAAAATCAAAGAGTATCAGTTCCACAGTTCACAAAGAAAGAACCAACCAAAGTAGGAATGCGAGCTCTCCAGAAATAGGAAGCTTCGTCTTGACTTCACAACAGAGCATACAGGATTCAAAATACTTTCAAGCAACCATTACAGTTTCTACTCTTTTATCCTCTGAATAAACCCATATCTAAGTGTTAGATATTACCTGAGGCATGTTTAAAATAGTTGTCCCATATATGTTTTGGAATTGAACCAGCTGTGAATTTACTTAAACGAAGTAAAGGGGAACTGGAATCCTATCCTTCTGTTTGTCTTTATCACTGAACAAAGCCTGTTTTACACATACACACATATATATGAATATATAAACCCATATATACATAGGAAATCAGATCAACCAGAATTTGTTTCCAGATCAGCCACTGCTGTGCTTGTTGGTGCTGAATTTGTCACTAGAAGTCTAACTTCTTGGATTTAAAATGTAAAGGTACATCTCTCCTAGGATAGTGCCCCATTAAATTTAATGGTCATAAATGTACTGTCCGTGGCAGTGGTTGAGTCCCCATCCCTGAAGGTGTTTAAGGACAGACTGGATGTGGCCCTTAGTGCTGTGGTCTGCCTGATGTGGTGATGTTAGATCACAGGTTGAACTGGGAATCCAAAGTCTTTTCTGGCCTCAATAATGTTGTGATTCTGAATAGTTTTGCAGCTCTGCTCTTTCAGGATAGTGTGATGTCAGGTAGGGGGCATAGGAGCTAAAGGAAAACACCTTAGATCTACACCGTTCCACTGAGGGATGATGTAACATGCCCTCAGTAGAGCTAGGAGCAGTTAGCATTCTCAAAAAGGCAAGCAAAAAGCAGGGAAATAGGTTGACAGTAGAGATGGTGCCTGTTTGCTGATGTCTTTCTGTATGTCTGTTGCAAAATGTTTCAGCTGTTCTGATAGCATGCATGAAGAGATCAAAACATGCTGCACCAGGCAGGGTTCAGAGAGCACTGCTCTCAGGTAGTAGAGAGCAATGGTAGCATAGATCATAGGTCCATCTTGCTCCTTGCAGCACACTTTTCTCATCTCAATACTGCTGCTACATTCAAAACAGCTTCAAGGTTATTTTATCTCCCTTCTGGTCTCACTTTTCTAGGGCTCTAACTGTTGTAGTTGCTGTCTCCTTGGCCAGCCTCTGGCTATTTGTCCTGTGACTTTGCAGGGTGAGTAGTACCCAAATGCAGTGCTCAGGATTTACCAACACTGCACAGAGGACAATTCTGCACCTCTGGTTGAAATTCTGTGACAAAGAGTAGCTGCTTGGTTTGTTGTTCCTCATTTTAACATCAGCATGATTTTTCTGCCTCTTGTATATCCTGCAATGTTCTTGTAACTCTAGGTTGCCCTCTTCAGAGCTGCTGCTTGGCCAATTGCTCCCCATTCTGGTTTATTCTAACCTTCTGTAGAATCACAGAAACATTTAGGTTGGAAAAGACCTGTAAGATCACCAAATCCAACCTCTATCCCTACTCTTATCATCACCCCTAAAACAGATCTCTAAGCATCTCATCTAAGCTTATCCTTACGGGATCGCACCCTCATATTTTCAAAGGTCTTTTCAAATTTCCCATGATAATCTGTTGAAGTAGCATGTGAGGATCTGTTGAAGAATATTCAAGGTATAACACAGATTCATAGCATATTAGGAGTTGGAAGGGACCTCTAGAGATCATCAGATCCAGCCTCCTATCAGAGCAGGATCACCTAGGACAGCTCACACAGGGCTGCATCCAGGTGAGTTTGAAAGTCTCCAGAAGAGGAGACTCCACACCCTCTCTGGACAGCCTGCTCCAAGGCTCAGAGGAAATATGTGTCTCTTCATGTTGAGGTGGAACCTTCTATGTTCACATTTATCCCAGTTATTCCTTGTCCTGTTACTGTGCCCCACAGAAAAGAGATTGGCCCCTTCCAGTTGACATCCACCACTCAGATATTTACAGGTGTAAATTAGATCCCCTCTCAGCCTTCTCTTCTCCAAATTAAACAGCCACAGTTGCCTCAGCCTTTCCTCACAGGGGAGATGTTCAAGTCCCTAAATCATCCTTGTAGCTCTCCATTGGACTGCCTCTCTCTTTGGAGCACAGAACTGGATACAGTAGCCCAGCTGTGATCTCACCAGGGCAGATTTAATTGTTATTGGCTGTTTCAATGGCATTTTTGGCAAAACCAGTTGTTCTCTTACTCTCCTCTCTGTTATCTTCTAAGTACTTAGTTTGAATATTTGTGCCTTCTTTTCCATCACTTAACTATGGAAGCTGACAATATCATGTAAAAATTACAAGAGTTTGTGTTCTTGGTCTTCTCTCTCTACTGCCACCAAGTCTCACTGCCTTGGATGTGGTGTTTGTTTTGGCAGGCCTTAGTTAATTGTCTGCAGCAATAGGACAATGATTAGCACAAGAAGAAGATCAGAATCAGGATGTTTAATCATGAATCCTTGGGTTGGGTTGACACAGCAGTAAAGGGAGAAATTATACTTCTAGAAAGTATTGCAGAGGTGCAGAGTAGTTTGCTGGAATCTGCTCTAGCACTAAAGCTATGGTGGAGTGTTTTATTAGGCGGATACATGCCTCAAACCCTCCAACATCTTCTTTTTAGGGTAACAGAAGTAAAAGGGAGGAGGACTTATATTAATCAGACAGGGTTTCTGTTAGAATGTAGGAGCAAATGCTTGAACAACTGGAAAAGTAAGAAAGATTCTTTAAAATAGCCATTGGAGAACAGAAACAATGCCGGTATGCTTTGTGTTATTACTTACTTATATAGCTCAGTTACTGTCACTTCGGGAAAGTTGGTTGAAGCAGTAGTTAAATTAATTAATGTATGAAAGCACACCTGAGTTAATATAATATGAAAGTGAGAATCTGGCATTGACTCTGCTTCTCCAGTCTTCTGGAGGCATTAATGCTGTGTGGGTATGGTGGAATAGGACTTCCTTAATCTTTCAAAAATGCTTTGTGAGAGCTGGTAAGGAAATCAAGTTGCCAGTAAGTGTTGAGTGTCTGTCATTAATTTGAAACTCACAAAAGACAGAAGACTGGAAAGAGAAATAAATGCACAAATTTCAGGTTAATGAAAAAATAGCGAAAGGTTAATGGAAAGGTGCCTCAAACTTCTGTTTCAGGCCCACTCTTATTTCATCAGTCATGTGGAAAAGGAAATAGCAAAGTTGCAAGATTTGCAGATAATAAATTATTTGTGGGTGTCAGAGTGAAGGGAAGACTACAAGGAATTTCAGAGATACCAAATAGAAGAGGCTGCTTTGGCAGCAGAATATTGTTTGCAATACTTTGTTGACAAATACAAAGTAATACTCATTGTAGGGAATAATTTGAATTGTTCATACACATTACTGAGTTCTAAATTAACTGTAACCGTTCAGGGGGAAAAAACCCACAAAACCTAGGGGACATTGCCAGCAGCTCATAAAAACATCTGCTCATTGCACAACAGAAGTCAAAAAGCGAATAGCACTGCGATATAGACATAACGAGCTAGAAAATTCCACTGATCATCACATTATGTAAAACAGTTGTACACCCTTAGCAAGGATGCAGCATTCATTTCTGCTCATAGAATCATGAAATGATATAACTAAATGAAATTCAGAAAACAGCTGCTAACATTGACAGGAAACACAAGAGGAAATTGCAGCAGGAAATACTGGAAAGTTGTGGCTGTCATGGATATGAACAGGCAGGCACAGGGAAAATTCCTGAATGATTTGGTACAGCAACACTAAACATTCTTACTTGTCCTTGCTGAAAGTGCAGGAATGAGAGGATTTCAGTGGGTTTGAAAGGTGATAGGTTTGAAGGTGATACAAGAAAGTTATTTAACCTGCAAAACTAATTACAACAAGAGTTTAAACCACAGAATTTATCAGCGCTCAAAAGAGGATTACATAGAAATAACTAATGAGAAAGTCCTCAGAAATATTTTGTAGGATACTGGAGAGATATTTTCATTTTAAGTTATTAGCAGAAATACCCTGGAATTATAGAGAAAGAGTCACTGTGGTTTGTTCATGGTGCTGTACGAAATGGTGGGTAGCACCTTCTGTCTCTCACTCTGGGGAGTGTGTGGAACTGGTCTAGAGAGGTGGATCACTCATCAGATCTGGTTGGGAAATTGCTGTCTCATTAAGAATGCTATTAATGTCTGTGATTGAAAATTTGTAAAGCGTATTGTAAGTTCAGCTGAAAGGGTTCATTTTGGCTTGCCTTTTCAAATGAAGGTATCTGCTGCTAAGAATGTGAACTCCTCCAGTCGGATGACATTGCTTATCACTAGAAGGATGTTAATGTTGTATCAGTAATGGGAGTATACCAGAGCATAATTACCACCTTTGCAAACTATAACTGAGGGGAGAATCCATCCCATTATCCCTTGGAATACAAGAATTTCTTTACAATAGAATAACAAATTCCTACATAATTCATCACCTTCTAGTTGGAGAAATCGTTTAAAGAAGGTTGTGAGCCTGGTAACACTCATCAGCAGGTGCACATAGCTTAAAACAAATAACAGTCCACTTCCTAGCAGGTTCAACTGTACAGTATTTGCCAAAGTCACCCCACTGCTGATTTGAATAAAATTCTCCCTGTCATGAAATCAATAATGTGATCAAACAGTGAAATCCCCAGCAGATGAATAATTAAATCCAGGTGTCATTTCCATGGGTGATAAACGTGAAAGAAAAGACAATAAACTCATTAAAATATCATTTACTAGGGGAGGCTTTGTGTGCTGCAAAAAAACCCTCCATGGAATAATCCAACTGACAGATGGTTAAAAGAATCAACCTAGTTGCTGCTGACCCAAACGGTGGAAAGTCTCCCAGCATTAAGCTCACAGAACATAACTAGCTTCAGAATTCAGTTTTTCTAAGGAGAAATGATGTACTTATTATTAAGCTCCTTGGAAAACTAGCTTTAATAATGTTCTCTGGTTATCAGCAGTATCGTTTTTCCTTCAGGCAGAGCTGAGGAAATACAAAGTTAAAACCATCATTGAGTGTGATAATGAAGTCAGACCATTCCAATACAAGACCACATCATTCTTTATCGTTCCAAATGGGCTGTGGGGCTGTTTTTCTAGTTGGCAAAGTTGCTGAGTTCACAGATAGCTATCATTTTTGAACATATTTCACTGCACATGGAAGAGCAAGAATTTATATACCCAAACAGGCTTCAGAACTGAAGAGACAGGTTTGTGGAATGATTTCCACAGAAGAAAAGAAAATTGCAGTGCCTTTCTAAGATTCTGCTTAGCTAAGGGTTTAATTCACATGGAGAACTGTCTATTTATACTTGAACTTTACACCTTACACACTTGCATCCTGCATTTCTGCTCATGCTCACTCTTGCTAACAACACTGTGTAAACTCTTTGCTCCAGAAAAGCTGATCCTGACACACTCGAATCTTTTTATGTTCCTTCTGCGATTCTCACATGTACTTAAAGGTATATAAAATGAGATAGCATCATGTGGGAACATAAATCCTAATACTGTTACTAAAAAAAATGGAAATATGCAAGCGTCGGATAGAAGCAAAGTAGAATCCAAAGTAGAACTGGTGCTGGAGTGGGTCCGGAAGAGCAAGGAGGTTCGGAAAGGGACTGGAGGGAAAAGCTGAAGAGGAGAGGCTGAGAGAGCTGGGGGTGTTTAGCCTTGAGAAGAAGGCACTCATGGGGAGAACTTCTTCCTGAAGGGAGGTTGTAGTCAGGTGGGGGCCAGCTTCTCCCACGCAGCTAGCCACAGGATGGGAGGGCAGGGCCTAAAGCTGCGCCAGGGGAGGGTTAGGTTGGATGTTAGGAAGCCCTTCCTCATGGAAAGGGTGATCAGACTCTGGAATGCACTGCCCAGGGAGTGGTGGAGTCCCCATCCCTGATGGTGTTGAAGGACAAGATGGTTGTGGTCCTTAGTGCCCTGGTCTGGCTAATGTGGTGATGTTAGGTTCCGGGCTGGATGAGCTCAGAGGTCTTTTCCAGCCTCAATAATTCTGTGATTCTATGAAAAGTTGTCAATAGAGCTAAAGTTTTGTTGCATTCTCTGAGTCTTTTATTAAATATTCCTTGGCTTGCAATCAGTTACAGTCAGCATATCAAACACCTACAAACTCAGATGCTTTAAAATCCATTTCCATTTCTAATAATCCCTCTGCACATTCCTCGGTGGATATTTTCATGTATGTGGTAGACTGGTGCAATAGGCAGTTGATTCTGATGCTATGAAAAAGAACTTTGTAGCCATATTGTTTCCTGCTACATCTTTTAAAACAAATCCTTTTCTCCTCCTGGGGTGGATGATAAGCACACAGGAACTGCCAAGAGCTTAGAAGTTGCAGTGTCCTGAGCTTGCAGGTCCAGTAAAACTTGCTGAACGTCACTGGGGTCACCCTGAAAAAGTGGTGTATAAAGAAATATTAGACAAAGTGCCTCTGTAACACTGTCAGAGGGACAGGACATTTAACTTTCCAAAGTGACCGCATGTAGCCACTTGGATTGAAATGCATCTAGTACTTCATTAAACCATAAGCCACTGAATGGACTAGTGATGTTCCAGTCAGTGCAGTGAACACTGCGTGAGCCATGCTGACATAAATGAAGCAATTAGATAGCTACAGTAATCTATTCTTTCTGAATCTAGTGCAGCAATGGTTGAAATAGAGCCTTCAGCTGGTGTTAACTTACAGAGGAAATGGAAAGGCTTCATGAGTTTCACTGAGTCAGTTAATGATGCTGTAGGTGGTGTCAGAAACGCAAGGCTTTTCGTAACCTGTTTGTGCTAAGATGCCGTAATGCTCTGGATTGGCTGATCTTCAGAGCTTTCCAGCCCTAACAGTTTCAAAACAACTTTGAACAGAACTGTCTCCTGCAATGCTGCTGCATGCTGATTCAGATGCCTGAATAGAGAGGTAGAAGTTAAAACAGGAGTTGAACTGGTGAGAAATGACACAGATGATGAATGCGTATTGTTTGCTAAGTGATACTGAAGCAAGACAGCAGTCATAGACATTAAACATGTAAGGAGCATAAATTGCTTTGAGCGATGCACTGAGGGCACAGAACTAGGAGTATTGGGCTGAAACTAAGATTAAATAAATTTAGACTGAAAGCAGAATCAATTTTATAAGAGTAAGACGTGGTAAACTGTTGCATAGTCTCCCCAGGAAGGAATTGAAAACATCTTTGCTTAGCAAATTTAAATCTGGATTGTACAAGTGTCATGATTTAAACCCAGCTGGCAACTACACACCATGCAGCCACTTGCTCGCTCCCACACACTCCAGTGGGATGTGGAGGATAAATCAAAACAAAAAGCTGCAGGATCAAGACAAAGGACAAGAAGGGCTCACTTCAAGTACGGTCATGGCCAAAAGATTTGACTTGGGGAAATGAATTTAATTTAAGCAATTCACCATTAGGTCCAAGTAGGACATTGTCTTATTCATAATAGATACGATGAGACCATAAATAAATGGTTCAACCACCCCTCCTTCTTCCCAGGTCCAGCCCTGAAGTAGGGCAGGGAATGGATGTTGTGGTCTGTCTATTCCATGTTGTTTCCATTGATCCTTTCTCCTCATGGGAAAAATTTCTCCCAGTCCTCTCTGATAGAAATGTGGCATCTCTCCTATGGGAGACAGCACTCCCTGAACTTTGTCAGCTAGCGTGGGGGGGTCTCCTGTGGGCTGCAGTCCTCTTAGCTCCAAACTGCTCCAGCTTGGGCATCCCTCAGAGTTGTTCCTTGGGAGCAGTTCCCAGCTCCAGTATGGGGTCCTCCATGGTCTGCAGACTCCACAGTTTATCTTTGACAGCTCATACTGCCTCTCACTATGGGCCAAAGAATGGCTGTTCCAGCATATCTTCCACCCATACTTGACTGTGTCTTGGCTGTTCCTATGGCTGTATCTCTCAATTCCCACTCCCATCCAAAATAAAAAGCCATTGCCTGGCAATTTTCCCTTCTCATATATGTTTCTCACAGAGCTGCTGGTTGGCTCAGCCTTGGCCAGAGGTGGGTCTATCTTGGGGCCAAGGGGACACAACTGAAGCTTCTTACAGGACCATGCCAACAATCCCCTCCCCTACTACCAAAACCCCACCAGACACAAACCCAACCCAACCATTTGCTGTGGAATGTATTGAGTGGGACTGGGCTGTGCTGGCTTAGAGCAGGCAGGAGCGGGTTAGCTAATAGGTGAATAAACCTGCCACTCCTGGTGTCCGTGAGTTGGTTTATATGTAAAAGGATCTTTAGGGGGCTTAGTCCCAAAACCACTGAGGGAATTTATGTTTAAGGAATGTGGTTGGTTAAGAAATGGAACCAGCTGAAAATGATCAGTGATATTTTTATAAAGCTGTTGCAGAGAGGAAAGTGGTAATCTGTGCCAGCCAAACCACTACAGCAATGCTAGCAGCTAGCCAGTTACTTATGCCAGTGGCAAAAGCTGTCCCCAGTGTGACCACACCAATAGTAAAAGCTGCTTCTATTTTTGTCATGATTCATATGGCCACAAAGAAAGGCAGTATAATTTTAGTTCAGCTGTGTCCTCATTGTAGTCCTGTCTTTGTATCTTGTCCATCTCTGTGACTCTAAACCCCACACAGCTTTCCCATGCTGGCTAGAAACTGACCTTACAAGTGTGCCAGGACTTGTGAAATGTTAACTGAGGCTTCACGTGGCAGATGTGGTGCAGAGATATCTTTCTTCTCTGCAAGTGATCTCTTCCTGGCATTTTTGATGGTGTCTCCACTATACCCCTTTTATCCTTAACTTTTGTTCTGGAGCCTGTCCTAGCTGGGGCTGACTCCAAAACACATTGTGGGTTTTCTCTCTTCTGTTCCTGTGACTTTGTTTTCTCATAACTGCTTATGTGGTTCAGAGCTGCAGCCAAATCAGATGCTGCACAGTCCAGTCAAGAGAGTACAAAGCAGACTGTTCTTTCCCATCTTCCTCCAGACTCAGGCTGTTACAAGACACTAGTTCTGAGCTATCACTGGTATTAGAAACAGCCCTAATGAACAGTAAGGTAGTTTATTCCACCTTTTTGGCCTCTAAGCTAGTTTCTTCCCTTGGCAAAATGTCTACAGAGAAAGCAATAGCCCTGTGCAAGGGCATGCAGGTTCCATGCGGACAAGCGCACACAGATATTATGAGCAGTTTAACCACAGTGGCCCAGAGCTACATGCAGACAATTTGACATGGTTGAGAAACAGGGAAAATTAGCCGAGGTAGTGTGCAGCACCACATGGCTTTAGTGCTTCCAGCATCTTAATTTACTCCAGTATTTCTTCAGAGCACTAGATCGGGCAATTTAGGTTCATTGTGCATGTGAGACTGTACACCTGAATGCTACAAAAGCACATACTAAGAGCTAGTAAAGCTATCATCCATTTCTCATTAATGAAAGAAATGGAAAAAATAGCTTTCCATGCTGATTTTAGCAACACTTTTTATAGCCTTATTCAAATAAATATTGTTTAGCTGTACATATCTGCTTTCACCAAATCTGAGACATCAGTCTCTATGAGTAGGTCCCTTTTTCATTCAGATATGCATACTGCTCTAAGGCATAGTGTTTTTTCCACATACTCCTCTGTTATTTCAAGTTTTGTAGTACCTGAATATTCTTTTCCTTTCCCAGAGTACCTAAATAGTCTTACATTTATTATACAATACAATATCATAACATAATTTAATATATTTTTAATTTAATATAATGCAACATAACATAATCTTATTATTTATATTCTATAAATATATAAACAGGCTAATAAATACAATATAAATATATATTTCATGTTTGTATAGGCGTATATTTATAATACAAAACTCATGTGGAGTTACTATGCTAGTTTTGAAATAGTCAACAGTGGACATTCATATAAGAAATTTTGCCTGTGTTGCTAATTGAACTGAAATGTGTTTGTGCTGTGACTACCTGTAGTCATGCTTGGCATAATTTGCTGTAATTATGATTAGCGCCATGTACTTAATTGGCCAATGTGTATGTGAATTGATCCTGTATTTTCCCCTCTATTGAAGCTGTAACATATACCTAGTTAGACTCAGAGTGGCACACTTGTAGGTTGGAATGCTAGAACATCTCTGCCTGGGTAGTGAAGCACAAAGTCAAGGTTTGTCTTGTCAGAGTAGTTTTTGTTTTGTCTTTGGTGGAGAAGTAACACATTCAGGTTTTGGAGTGGCAAGAGTTTTCAGAAATGGATGAGATTCTCATCCTTTTTTGGTCTTTAAATCATTGACAGCTCTACAGAAACAATTTTGAGTCACAGTTGTCTCTGCTCTTGTAGTGGTGTAGCAGTAGTAGTCTTGGGTATGTGTGGGTGTGTGTGTGTACCCTTAACTGCATCCCCGCACATCCCATATGAGTCACCACTAATGACATGGGTTAGAGACTGACTCTATTTCAACCAGGAGTTTTTTTAGCTAAAGTATCAGACACAAAGGGATGGTTTAACAAACCCACTGACGGATCTGCAGGCAGTGAAACAACTGACTCAGTTTGGACAAGAAAGGCACCAAGACATTTTACTTCACTCCCACACATACACATCAGAGAATAACCCCACACAAGATATGGAAATCCAAACTTTTCTGCATAAAACACACAGAGTTACAGATTCTGCTCAGTTTTTAAAGGAGAACAGTTCTTTAGAGTTCTGCAGTGAAACTGGGACCTTTGGGTAAGTCAAAACATCACATCTCATCTGCTTCAGTTTTCTGTGAGCTAGAAAAACCCCCAACAAACCCATAATGTGTGTTTCATAGTATCATAGAATAGAAGTTATGGAAGGGACCTCAGAGATCATCTAATCCAACCTCCCTGCCATGAGCAGGGATGCCTCTTGACCTCTTGACTAGACCAGGTGTCTCAAAGCCTCAAAATCCAACCTGGCCTTGAACATTACCATGGAGGGGGCATCCATGACCTCTCCAGAATCTCACCACCTCGTACTGAGGAATTTCTTCCTAAGTTCTAATCTAAACCTGTTCTCATTCAGTTCAAAGCCATTCCTCTTGTGTTTTTAGAAAGATCTCTCAATCTGCAACAGTCAATAAGCAATATTTATCAAGAAGGCAGTTGTTATGTGAACGTTATTCAGTCCCTTCCAGTGCAGTACAGCTGGAAGCTAACTTACCTCAAAACTTCTGCCTGTCTAGATTGCTTTTTTATAACTTCTACCATATTTTGGAATTAACAAAGTGATAAATGTAAACTCTAATTATTAGTGTAAAATGTTGATTGCACAGGAATTGTAATTATTAGCAATAAAATCTTAAATTTACTCAGCATTTCTGGTCAAAGATCGCTAACAGGTTAAATATTTGCCTTTCTACTCTGTTCAGGCTTTATTTCCCTCATGCCTCATAGATAACTCCGGTTTGCAGAGAGTGAAAGCTGCATAGTAATGTACAGAAATATCACACATTAGTTTGGAACAGGAGGGGCTGGTGGGTTAGATTTTAAGTAGCTGCAAATCCACTTAATTCCTAAAGTCACATTTGTTCAAATCCCATTTTGATACAGAAAAACATCAAAAGAAGGAACAGGATATCCAGTACAGACTTCTGGAAGTACCAGTCCAGCAAAGAAGTTAGGCAGATTTCTCTAGACACGTTCAACTATTAGTTGTTATCCAAGGAAGTGGTGCATTCATTCCTTGATAATGAATGGAGAAAAGATAATGGAATAGTTCTTGTGAAGTACAATGCTGCTTCAGTTATCTCATTGAATGAATTACATCAATTTGATTTTACCTTTATGTAGTAAATTCTTGCATAGCCAAGGAGTTTGCATGGTGAAAGAATGAATAGGCCTTGTTGAGATATAGTAATTGACTGCATCAGTGCTCCTAGTGTGGTACAAAATGCACTAATCAAAGCCATCATTGAAAGGGATTAAGTGAAGCTGCTTTTATTTTGAAACTAAACTCTCTGGGAAATAGTGGGTACTGCATCAGGAGGACCTTACTGGAGGTTTCTAGAAGCTGAAGAACAATAATTTCTTGAACTATTTTCACGCAATTGCAAAGCACAGTCATTTCCACTCTTAGAGAATTAGAATTAGCCCAACTCTTTACATTTTCAAATGTAATTATACATTATTTATATAATTACTTATATATTTATCAGTACAATTTATGTATTACATATCTTTACATACATATATGTAAATCATACATTAGCAAGGAAGTTGTCTAATCACTGTGCTGAGTGTCTTCCATAAGCATTGTCAACCAGGAGTTAAGAGCAGACTGAGCTGTATAATTAAGGGTGCAGATTAAGAGGATTAGGTTTTTAGGTTCTTTAAGAAGTACTTGTTTCCCTTCTGCAGCATTCCATTTACAAAGCTGGGAGATCTATGGATTCTTTTATTTGTTACCTGAGAGACAATGTTCTCAATAAAGTCTAAAATGCGAGGAATAAAACTCTACTTCCAAAGAGTTTGGGAGAGGTCAAGTGTGAAACTTCCTTGCATGTCATTAAACATTTTGTGATGTTCCCTGAACACTTGCAGCCAAGTAATTTTGCCATTGCTGTTTCTATTTTTCTGGCCTGTGAATCTACAAGATGCAGCACACCTGTGTGACTAATGACCCATAAAACTTGTTTATGTTACATTAAAAAATGAGAAGAATAAAGCTCAACTGCCGAGCAGGTGAAGGACGTAAATATATGAAGATGTTACTCACCCTTAGTGAGAGGACAAATCACTGCTTCAATGCCCTGGTCTTTTGCATAAAGCTGAGCTTTACATTCATATGATACTGAGCATGAGAGAAGAGATGAGCTCAAAGCTAGAGGCTGATAACATCTGGAGCAGCACCATAGCTTTTATTTTGAGGTGATTTCAACCTGTACTACTGCAACTTCCGTTTACTTTTTCATGTTACATACCTAGGGATCACCAGTTGCCAGGCAGGTGTAAGGTTCTTGCTTCCCTTTAGAATGTAGAAAGAACCTCTCTCTACAATTATCTGAAAGGAGATTGTAGAGAGGTGGGTGTTGGCCTCTTCTCCCAAGTGAATAATGGGCATCAGGGGAGGTTTTGATTGGAATAGTAGGAAGAAATCTTTTCCTGATAGAGTGGTCAGGCACTGGAACAGGCTGCCCAGGGAGGGGCTTGAGTCACTATCTCTGGAGGTGTTTAAGGGGCGTGTAGACATGATGCTTCAGGATCTGCTCTGGTGGCAGAGACTCTAGGGGATTTATTTTGTGTTTTATCTGGTTGAGTCTGTTTGGTGCTGGTGTCTGGTTAGAGTTTGGGTTTTGTTGTGTGTATGATTAGACTCAGTGATCTGGGAGGACTGTTAACAGTCATCAGTATTTCATCATAACATGTTAGTCTGATATACGAAAGAGATAGTTATTGTGATATGATATTGATTTACTGAAACAGTGAAAAGGATTGTGTAGATGGAGGGGGGAAAGGGAGGCAAGAAGATCAGATAGAAAGGTCTCTCAGGACAGGGAAAGAGAATAAAAGATGGGTAGATCAGTGAAGGTGAAGAAGCATCAACTTGTCAGCTGTTTTACGTGGATGATAGGGCACTTGTCATTTCAGCCAGAGCTCTGGTACATGCTGCTTTGTGCATATGGAAAAGAAAAATTGTTTTATCTAAATTACAGGAAAGAGAAATGTTCTGGTGAGGTGCAAGTCTGGTTTCTTTGAAAGCTTTGGCATTTTTATTTGATCTTAACCAACTTACCTATCTCGAGTCAGTAATACTCTCCTGGCTTCTAGCAGCACATCAGATGAAATTTTGCTATTTTCGGATCATCCATCATTGCAAACCTGGACTAGGATGAGCAGTAGTCCTAGAGTAGTTNTTCGGATCATCCATCATTGCAAACTATTTTCTGGTGTCAAATGAGGCTGCTTATAGAGAAACCTGGACTAGGATGAGCAGTGGTCCTAGAGTAGTCGCTGTGTGAATTGTAGGAGATCAACTGTCAGGCCGGAAAACAAAGGATAGAAAAAACCCTCAGGTTTCTCATTTCAGAATCAATCCTTATTTTTTGCTATTTAGACAGCGTGGTTTAATGGTGTGGTGAAAGCACAGACAATGATTTTTAGATGTTGGTTATTGCTGCTACTTAAAACTTTTACTGGCAATATTTGAATGGTACCCAGAGAAATATTTTAGCAGGGTGGATGCTTTAAAAATGTGTCTCTGTCTTAGATCAAAGAACTAAGGTGTACAATGAGAGAATGGAGCATCCCCCACTCAGTATTTCAACCTGTCTTTAGTAAAGACAGTGCCACAGTTGTGGATGGAAATAGGCTTGGCAGAGCTCTGTCTGTGCAGCCATTCCTTTCTAGCGAGCACCATCAATCTGTCACCTTTACAAGCAGTAAAAAACTCACTCAAATTATAAAGAGGAAAAAAATTAAAGCTTAATAATTTTCCTGTTTCTGACAAGTCGGCAGTATGAAAAAACACCATCAGAGAGAGCTCTCTGGCTTCTGCTGGCACCACCCAAACACTCACTCCTAATACTTGCGGTCATTTTTTCCCACTAAGACATAGCATTTATTTTAGGCTCTGACAAGTGTTTGAAAAGTTGTATGCCTTCTGCGCCGTGCTGTGTTATGGACGGTGTGTTAGCAGTCATATATCCAGCACGGCTTCTGTGCGGGCACCAAGTAACTGTGCCTCTGCTCCATAAAGAAAAAGCCTGTGACAGGTTTATTCATCTTTTTATATCCTTGTTGTGCTTTACTCCTCACTGCAAAAAAAGGGTCCCTTTTTCAGTTCAGTTGCTTTTTCTCTTCTCTGCTTGGTAAATGCTGGGTGAATTTCATTCGCACAGATGTTGGTGGGAATTGCTTTCCTGCCCCAGTCTGCCTGTCACAGAAAGAAGATGTTGCACAGGCTTCTGTTTGCAACGATCAGGTTTTGGACTAGGGGGAAGAGTAAACACACTACAAGTGACAGTCATCTTTCAGAAAGGGCATAGTATTCAAATCACCTAAGTCATCCAGACCTATGCCTTTGAAGACTTTTGATCTCCTTCAAACTAGGCAGAGGCATCTAGGCTGCTGCATCAGTTTTTTGCACGTTTCCCACAGAGAGAAACTCTTTGGTGATGCTGGGAATGCTTCTCCTGACTTATTAGCCCAAAGATCTACATGTCTCATACATGTTTGGGGTGGATAGTGGGAGTGAAACACTAAATATCTGCTTCACAGCAACAATATTGCAGAGATAGTACAAGAGTCAAATGGATGAGTTAAAAGACCAAGAAGGGACTGGTCATGTTACACAATCCCTTGGTCCCTCCCAGCCTGGCCAGAATTAACTCCCACAATAACCCCCTGCAGCGCTACAGACTGGGTGATGAATGGCTGGAGAACAGACTGGTAAAGAGGGACCTGGGAGTACTGATTGACAACCAGCTGAACAGGAGCAGGCAGGGTG
>VZRI01002327.1:32474-48647 GCA_013397515.1 Upupa epops | reverse complement strand
AACAGCCAACCTAACCCTCCTGGGTGCTGTCTTCTCATCCTGTTATCAGGGAGAAGAGTCTGCCCCTAACCTGTCTACAACTTCCCTGCAGGGAGTTATAGAGATGGAGAAGGTCCCACCTGAGTTTCCTCCAGGCTGAACACCCCCAGCTCCCTCAGCCTCTCCTCATCAGCCTCTCCCTCCAGCCCCTTCCCCGGCCTCATTGTTCCTCTGTACCCGCTGCAGCCCCTTAGTCTCTCTTGAAGTGAGGGGCCCAGCATTGCCCCCAGGACTCGAGAGGAGGTCTCCCCAGTGCCCAGGACAGGGGGAGGTAGAGAGGGGCTCTCCCTATGCGCTTAGGGTCTGCTCAATAGTGGCTACAAGAGTTGGCCACCAAAGAAACGACCATCTGAGAGACAAAAATGTTCATACCTTCAGAACTCATTGATTTGTAGAGTGGGACAGGCTGGGAGGGACCTCAAAGATCACCCAGTTCCAACCCCCCTGCCATGAGCAGGGACACCCCCCACCAGAGCAGGGTGCTCAAGGCCCCAGCCAGTCTGGCCTTGAACACTGCCAGGGAGCTGGGGGGCAGCCACAACCTCCCTGGGCAACCTGGGCCAGGGTCTCAGCACCCTCCTGGGGAAGAACTTCCTCCTGACTTCCAGTCTAACCCTCCCCTCTTCCAGCTGGAAACCATTCCCCCTGCTCCTACCACTCCCAGCCCTTGGAAACAGCCCCTCCCCCGCTCTCCTGGAGCCCCCTTCAGGGACTGGAAGGCTGCTCTGAGATCTCCCTGGAGTCTCCTCCAGGCTGAACAGCCCCAATTCCTACACCACCATCCACTGCAGGACTTGTGAGGCTGCAGCTGTGTGGACACAGTGCCTGACCGTTTCGGTGTGGCTCTGTTGGACACCGAGGACAGATGCTTCTCTGATTTCTCTGTTGCAGAAGGAGTAGCCCAAGAGACAGTTCTAATAGTCCATAAATACAGACCACTCCTCCCACAGCGGCCACCAGTTTCCTCTGGCTGAGCCTTTAGGGCAGCTCCTGCACCCTGTTCCTGACCTGACACAGGTGATAACTGCTTAGAATCCTTAGTGATGGGAAGGGACCTGGGAAGCTCATGCAGTCCAACCCCCCTGCCACAGCAGGATCCCCCAGAGTGAGAAAGAAAGAGGAAAGGAGGGAGGGACCCCTTCTGATGGGCTGCAACAGGCATTACGCTTGCCCATGTCCTCCTGGGTGGTTAAACCAGAGCAGGGCTTAGGGAAAGCCCCTGATTAACAGCTGGACCTCCCAGAACAGCAGGTCTAGCATCAAGGCTGCTCCCAAGCTGATCCTCCGGGGACAGAGACACGTCCTGCCATGAGAAACAGATGGGGGAAGGGCTCAGTCTCGCCAGAGCTTATCCCAAAGCGTTCTGCATGGTGCACACAAGAAGCTCTGGTGCCTTCAAGCCTAGAGCCCACCTTTCCTAGCCACCACTTCTGGGTGCCAAGTGGAAGGTGGCAAAGCAGCACCCAACCGGGTCCCACCTGGGAAACCGTTTAGCTGTCTCAGGGCCACACTGCACCCCAGTGAGGAGAGCAGCGGAAAGGAGCTGCCGGTCACCACACGAAGAGGATGGACATCACTCTTGTGCACAGGCAGAGCCTTCAGCTCCGAGATGTGTGTATGCCCAGCAGGCAGCCCGTCCTCAGCTGTTGAATGTTCCAGCCATCTCACTCGGCTGTGAGGGCAGGCGCTGGCAGCAGCGGGTTCCTTTGAGGTGCTGCTGCCCTTCCAGCCCAGTTCTCCTCATGCCAGAGTGGAAAGGAATATCGAGACCCCTAACAGGAGCGCTCCGTGCTGTTGTTTCTCCTTCAGGCAGCGCTCAGACTGTCATTAAACACTCCTGTAGGTGCAGCTCTCGGAGAAACAAACCCCAGTCCTGCCTGCGCTGCAGAGAGTGGGGGTCACTGCGCTGTTAGCAAGTGATGGGGAGCCTGGGCAACGCATCCGCCGGCTGGATTAAATCAGAGCACTTCCTACGGCCACTGAGGAAGGGTAAAGAAAAGAGGGGCTATGACACAAACGTGGATGATCAGCCTTCCTCTCTGAAGCCACTGGGGCAAGGCAGCTGATGCAAGGCTCTCTTACCCCCCATCCCTTACCAAGGTGACGTAAGGCCAGGGCATCGCGATACCAATGCAGGCTCTAAGTGAGACGGGGATCTGTCTCCAGTGCTTCTCCCTCTGCCTCACCCTCCCCAAGCCGTGTGCTCCCTGCCCTGCAGGTTCCTCCCTGTCTCTCTCTCTCTCGGGTTAGTCCCTCTGCTTTTCAGCCACGGCTCTTCCTGTGGGAGCCTCGCGGGGGTCTGCTCCTCCCCGCATTCGACAAGGAGATTATCTGGACTGGACGCAGACAAGCAGCGCAGGTGCTGGGACCACCTGCTACAGTCTCTTCAGTGCTGCTGGCCAGAGAGGCGGTGGAGTTTGGCTTTCATCTCTCTTTACTCTTCTGTTTTGGGGGGTTTTTTGAGCTAAGCTTAGCTGGGCTCGCTTGCACAGGAGTCCGAGAGGAGGAACTGCTATGGAAGACACTATGGCCTGGGCCCTGGAAAAGCCATCTGCTAGAATATTGCTCTCCATTTCTTCTTCACAGAATCCTAGATCCTTAGGGATGGGAAGGGACCCAGAAAGCATCCTGCTGATCCATTCCATCGCTCCCGTTCCTCTCGGCACACAGACGCTGCTCCACACCGACCCCCTGACGTACAACAGCCGAGTCCGGCTGATGCAGACGCAAGGAACCACAGAGTGGAACCCCCGTGGGATGATGTCATCTCCAGCTCTCCAGCACCTTTTGTTACTCCAGGGTGTTTTTTCCTGGTGGGAACAGGCGCCGTCAGCTGTTGTTTTCACGCCGACAGGCTGTGTGGAAGCACTTCCCTCTTGGGTGTCTTTTCCATCCCTCCAGACTGTCTCTCCAAAGGCTTGGGATCAGCACGTTGTGCTGTGACGTGTGCCTACTCGCCCTGGCTTTGTTCTCCCACTTCCTTTGGCTTGCAGTGCTGAGGAAGCTCTCTCACAATCAGCGAGGAATTTGGAGTCAGTGTTATTGTCCTCTGCCATCTGCGGAGGAGAGAGCTGCGGGGACAGCAGGAGGGAAGAGAGTCACTGGCTGAACCCTACGGGACTGGAGCAATGACTGAGGCCAGCAATAATAGTGCACACAGAGTAATCATTCATAGAGGGGGGAAAGAAGATGATGGTCTGCATTATAAAGTATAAAAATTAACAGCAGTGGCCCTGCTCACTGTAGGGGGGTTGGACTCGGTCACCCTTGGAGGTCCCTTCCAACCCAGGCCATTCTATGACTCTATAATGAAATGGAATAGAGGGGGTTTAACATTGGAAGTTGGGGTGTTTTCTTCTTCATGCAGAGGTCCCCACAGCTCCATAGTCTACTCCCTACTAATCTACTCTCTACTCATTTACTATCTCCAGAATCTGAGCATCACAGTGCATGGAGCAGAAACCCAACCAGAGCATAGAGAAAACTCATCTCTCCCTTGCAAATCTGGTTTCACTCACTCGGTGCATCCCTCCTGCTACGGGGATTTGCTCCCCGTGCTGGTGTGGGTGCTCCCTGGTGCCAGGACTCGGCGTAACGTCCACGCCAGAGGGGTCCTGCTATTTGGAGCAACTCCTTCTGCCAGCAGTTCCCTCTGGTTCCCAGCTCAATACATTGGGACAGCAGGGAGCTGTACGTAGCCACGGGCAGGCTCTGGGGTTAGTTAGCTCCTTTCGAGCAGAGCAGAGCAGAGCAGAGCAGAGCAGAGCAGAGCAATCTATCATCTCTCGGTGTCGTTTATTAGTGTTATCTCAGTTGTACTACTTGCCTTGTCACATCATACGTTAACCTTTCCTAATCACCACCCTGGACATTTACCAGGCTCTCCCTGGGGATGGGTTTAACTAGAGCCACGATTTTCCTCCTGGTGTGCACTCCAGGGCTCTGAAACCTCGTGCTGTTTCCAGCCAGAGACACCAAGTGAGGGAACTGAACACACCGAGTGGATATGCACCCCCTTAGACTGAACTCCATGCTTCCAAGGTCCTGCTGTTCACTGGCTGAGCAGGTAACTCCTCACTTTAGGAAGCTACAATGGTTTAAACCCTCCCTTTGTTAAAACACCCAGTAGGTTTCCTTCCCTAGATACCCTTTGCTGGCTTAGCAGAGCCCTGTGGCCTGCACAAGGTCTGACAGACTGGGCATTGCTGCTGCACAGTCCCCTTCTTGGGACCAGCGCTGGGATTGAGCTGGTTCTTGAGGTTAGGAGATCCAGAGAGGTGCTTCTCCCCCTCTACTCTGCCCTGGTGAGACCACATCTGGAGTATTGCGTCTTGAGAAGGTCCTGCTGACCTAGCCCCTTGTCCCTGCCCCTTGTCCTGTCCCCAGATGCCCTTGAGCAGAGCCTGGCTCCATCCTCCTGACACCCACCCCTCACAGATTGAGAGACAGCAATGAGGTCCCCCCTCAGCCTCCTCTTCTCCCAGCTCCAGAGCCCCAGCTCCCTCAGCCTTTCCTCAGCAGGGAGCTGCTCTCCTCCCTTCATCCTCTTTGTTGCTCTTTGCTGGACACCCTGCAGCAGCTCTGTGTCCTTCTGGCACTGAGGGGCCCAGAACTGGACACAGTACTGCAGATGCACTCTCACCAGTGCAGAGTGGAGAGGGAGAAGAACCTCTCTGATCTGCTAACCACCCCAATTCTGATCCCCCCCAGGATGCTGCTGGCCCTCTTGGCCACCAGAGCACATTGCTGGCTCAGAGTCACCCTGCTGGCCACTGGGACCCCCAGGTCCCTTTCTCCTCCCCTGCTCTCCACCAGGTCAGTGCCCACCCTCTCCTGGTACAAGGGGATCTGTCTGCCCCCAACAACTTGTTAGAGTAGGAGTGGACTCGGAGAGGAGCCGTCCAGCTGTGCCGAGTTAAAGCAGAGCACTTAGAGCAGCCCATCCATCACGGAGCAGCAGAGTGCTGACGTTATTTGTATGAAATGTAAGAGTGCTATTACTCACCTGCAATTAAAGAGAAGAGTTTGATTTGGGTTCTTGCCGAGAGTTATGTGAATATTTTCCCTTCTGCCAGCTTCGGAATTTCGCCAGCTTCCACAATCAGGAGGTAGCATTCCAGGTCCTGGCTGAGGAGCGAACAATGACCCGATTCACATCACCTCGGAGGCAGAACCATTCTTCCTCTGAAACCTGAATTACCAATCGGATGCATTCATCCACAGTCATAGAGTCCTGGAATCATCAGGGATGGGAAGGGACCTCGAAAGACCATCCAGTCCAGTCCCCCTGCCACAGCAGGATCCCCCAGACCCAGTGGCACAGGAACACAGCCAGGTGGGGCTGGAACGTCTGCAGAGGAGACTCCACAACCCCCTGGGCAGCCTGGTCCAGTGCTCCGGGACCCTCCCTGGGAAGAAGGTCCTGCTGAGGCTGAGAGGGAACCTCCTCTGCTCCAGCTGGCACCCAGTGCCCCTTGTCCTGGCAGCAGATGCCCTTGAGAAGGCTCCATCCTCCTGACACCCAGCCGTCCTTGCAGTGGGCTGGCTTGCAGCATCATGAGAACACAGTTCTAACTGGCACTGCCTGAAACGACTCTGAGACCTCTATGGAGACTGAATCATTCCCTTCTCCTTAAGCTTGCACCCTGGAGGCATGGATTAGGATGAGACGCTAATGGGGCAGCATGCAAAAGCTTGTGTTACCAAGATAGATCTCCTTGGTGGATAAGAAGAGGTAGGAATCTTCATCCTTACAGCCCTGTATGGGAAGAAAGCTATGGATAGGGCAATGAGGCAGACAAGGATCTGAGCAGAGGCAAAGACAGCCTCGGAGCCATCTAGAAGGGATCCAGGCTAGATGACATCTCCCAGCATTAGGACCAAGAAGTCTCCCTGCTCCTGAGGGTCATCCCGCAGGGTTATCCCTGTCTGGCACGGTGAGACACGTCACGTGCATTGAATGCACATGCAGCCTAAGAAGCAATGAAGGCAAGCGAGGGCAAGTGAAGGAAGGTATCTGGAAGGTAGAGACTCTGTGTAAAAGCCTTTGGTGCCATGGGGGCTTTTTCAGCTTCAAGTCTGCAGTCTCTTCCATATTACAGCAGTGCCTCTTCCCTAATTACGAGTGTTTGATGAAGCTCATCGTCGTTCACAGGTTAGCGGGCTGGAAGGGACCTCAGGGATCGTCTAATCCAACCCCTTAAAGCAGGATCCAGTTGGAATGAGCTGGCCCAGAGCCCTATCCAGCTGAGCCTGAGCATCGGCTACAGCTGAGCAGCCCCCACCACTTCCCTTGGAAGACCCTTCCGCTGTCTGACAGCTCTCAGTGTCAACAACTTTCCTCTCCAATCCAGTGGGAATCTCCCCTGGAGCAGCTTGTAACCACTGCCCCTTGGCCTTTGTACAGGACTCCTTGTGCAAAGGCAGTCTCCATCCTCCTGGCAGCCACCCTGGATGGACTGGAGCATCGCACCCGTTTCCCCACGTAATGCAGCAGGGCAAGGGTATCGATAACGCTAGCAGGAAGGGCACGGAAACACCAGCTCTCTTTCCCACATCACTCCCTCCTCCCCAGGGTATTCCCAAGTCTCACTGTCTCAGTCACCAGAAACCACCCCAACGTCTCAGCCCTCTGGCTGAGATTAAAAAGCAGCATCTCAAGGCCTTACAAACCAGAGGCACTTTTGTCTCCTGGAAATCTTCCTCTACCAGTGCCCTTCCGAGTGGCTTTTCCCTCTTTCCCAAACTTCGCCACGATGTAGGAGGGCTTAGATAACACAGAGTAACCTGCGGGCTTGGAGGGGGCAGAGAGAAGGATTTGAAAGGAGCTTATCTGAGGGTCATATCCTGCCATTGATTTTTTCCAGAGCTCCCTATTGATCCCGGGGTGAGCCCCACACGCGGATGGGATCGATGGCAGGATAGGGTCTGTACTTATGAGCTCTCCTCTGGCTGTTTCACCCTGCCCTAACGCCTCACGCAGAGATCACTGCAGGGCTCAGAGTCACACTGCCCTGGCTGTTTTTAAAGGAGAGTTAGACCTCCATTTGCTCAGCAGAGGAATTGCTGGGGCTTTGTGTGCTGCTTGGTCCAGAAATAGACCCTGCGACGCAGGGTTTCTGGGCAGAGTAATAGGGTGACCTGTCCTGTGACTCATCAGCACAGCACCAGCTGCTTCAGACACTGTGTTCACCGTGAGTACATAGCTCCCTGTCTAACATCTGAGTGCAGTGCTACGTGGAAAGGCAGGTAACTGCTGGAGAGAGTCCGGCACAGAGCCACAGGGATGCTGAAGGGAGGGGAGCATCTCCCTGCTGAGGAAAGGATGAGGGAGCTGGGGCTCTGGAGCTGAGGACCCCATGACTGTTGATCAATCTGGAAAGGGTGGGGGTCAGCAGGAAGGAGCCAGGCTCTGCTCAGGGGCACCCAATGCCAGGACAAGGGGCACCGGGTGCCAGCTGGAACAGAGGGGGTTCCGCATCAAGAGGAGAAGCAACTTCTTCCCAGGGAGGCTGCCAGAGCCCTGGAAGGGGCTGCCCAGGGGGGTTGTGGAGCCTCCTTCTCTGGAGATGTTTCAAACCCACCTGGGCTGTTCCTGTGCCACTGGATCTAGGGGCTCCTGCTGTGGTGGCAGGGGGATTGGGTGGGATGATCTTTCAAGGTCCCTTCCAATCCCTAAGGATTCTATGGTTCCATGAAACATGGGAGCAGACTGCTCAGAGGAGCTGAGCTACCTCCACCCCTGAAGATGCTCTAAACCTGGCTGAAGCAGTCCTGAAGAGCCTGCACTCATTCTCTGGAGGTCCCTTCCACGCTAAGATGCTCTTCTCACACATCCCCTGTCTAGTGAACCCCTTAATTCTTTAGTGACTCTCAGATTCAGCGCAGCTCTTCCAAGAGTAACTCCAGAGGGAAGCCGGCAGCGGTGTGAGGTGTGTTTTCACTTTCATTAAAGACCACAAACCCCCAAAGAGCGAAAAGCAGACATGAGAAAGCAGTTCTCTTTCAATAGATAATAAATAATCAACCTAGAAGGTCTCTTCACCTCCTTCTGCAGACAGACAAATGGTGGCTGCTGAGTGATGTCCAAGGAGATGAATAACGCCTCTGCTGACAGATGCTCTACGTGAAGTGTCACAGGATGATTCCCACAGTGATTGTGGAAAACCAGGGGGATAACGGCTACCTGAGAAGTCACTGCACATTCCCAATTAGCTGCATGAGAGACACTGGCTCCATCACGTTTCCTCTTGGTAAACCCTAGAGGAATCCTTCATGGAGAGCTGCCACGGGTTGTTGAGCAGGACAGTGCCCTGTCTGGCAGAAACACAGGGAGCCAGGGAGTTAACAGGAAAGGAGAGTGTTTTGGGCAATAAAAGGGGTGATTAAAGGAGTTCATTAGGCTGCTCAGCCCTCAGAAAGCAGGGAAGCAACACTGGAGAAGAGGAGGGACCTCATTGCTGTCTCTCAATCTGTGAGGGGTGGGTGTCAGGAGGATGGAGCCAGGCTCTGCTCAAGGGCATCTGGGGACAGGACAAGGGGCACTGGGTGCCAGCTGGAACAGAGGAGGTTCCCTCTCAATCTCAGCAGGACCTTCTTCCCAGGGAGGGTCCCGGAGCACTGGCCCAGGCTGCCCAGGGGGGCTGTGGCGTCTCCTTCTCTGCAGACGTTCCAGCCCCGCCTGGCTGTGTTCCTGTGCCACTGGGTCTGGGTGACCCTGCTGTGGCAGGGGGATGGGACTGGATGAGCTTTCCAGGTCCCTTCTGCTCCCTAAGGATTCTAGGACAAGAGAAAACAGCAGCAGTCATATCCAGAGGCTTCCTGCAGACACGGGGTTGTGTCTGACCGACCTCAGTGACTCGGAGCACTCTCAGAACTCAGAGTGGTTTTGGAAACTCTGGGATCACTTGGAATGAAAATTTCCATGCATCTGCCCAGCATCAGCACCCAAACTGGACTAACGGGGTGAATCCAGGGCCGTGGGCCTGCCAGGCGCCACACACACGTGATGGGATGCTGAACAGGCTGGGGCACAGCCAGCAGGATTGCCCTTACACCGTGAGCAGTGGTGACACAGCAGCGGTGGGCACAAGCCCACCAGGACACCAGGCAGAGGACCCAGTGCCTCTGAGGAGCAAACTGGTGGCTTCTTACAGAGAGGAGCACTCCACCCCAGCCCAACATGGGCAGCTGCCTTACTGGAGACTTGAGCTGAAGGGGTATGAGGACTCCACACATCCAAGACCCACAGCTATCCACAGAGCAGGGGACATGCCCTGCAGCAGCTACCTGGGCACCAGTGAGATGCCCATCCTCAGGGGAGGGGGTTCCCTCTGCACCCACCACAGCTCCTGTCCCCCCAGGCAGTCAGACAAGCCTGGTGCTCTCCACCACTGGCTTTTATCAGAGAACAGAGTAACCTGGAGCGGAGCTGCTGTGGCAGAGTTACTGATCAACCTCTGCAACGAACTGGGTGCTATTTTCCCTCGCAGCCATCAGCACAGAGCGAGATCACGCTTTTACAGCAGGTGACTGCCCATCACAACCAACACCCAGTGTAGGAAATCTTCTGATTTGAGAGCCTTCAAGTGAAGGAGACCCCCTCCAGCAGTGTAATAGCTTTAGTGCCACCATAAAGAGCAGTCTGCAGCGCCTGCCAGCACCCCCATCTCCCAGGGTAGAGCCCTGTCGCCATGCAGATGCTGACTCACAAGCTATATCACCCTAAAGGAAGGAGTTTACTGTCCTGCTGCTAAAGGGGCTTTGTGAGCCATTTGCTCAGCTCAGTCCTGAGTCCCTCCAAGCGCCCCGGCCGGGCCCTGCGCTCGGCAGCGTTTGTTCTCGCATCTGCCACTCAGCTGTAGAATTTTCGGCACTGACAGCTTCCCTCACCGAACTGAATTACCTCCTGGAGACAAAGAACCAGGTGACGGCTGAGATCTCCCTCTGCCTGCAGGAACCCTGACAGAGCAATTCCTCAGCAAGCCCTGCAGACTCTCAACAGACACGTTCTGCTCGCGGAGAGCAGCGGCGAGGCAGAGCCCCACGACACAGGGCATCAGGACAGGTGCGTAACGACGAGACACGGAGGTTAGTGACCTTTAGGAAGAAGTCACCAGTATTAGTGTCCTAATCCCTTCCAGTTCGCTGCCTCCAGTGGAAGGAGCCAGCTGCAGAAGGATTGAGAACCATCAAATCAGAGCAGCACCGTGCTGGTGTGGAAACGCAGCCCCGTGGCACCAACCGCAGACGGGGAGAGATGATGTCTGAGAGAGCTCTCCACCTAGCTTGATGAATGGGGCACTTCATAGAGGCCTAGAATCCTGAGGGATGGGAAGGGACCTCCAAAGCTCATCCAGTCCAATCCCCCTGCCACAGCAGGATCACCTAGACCAAGTCTCCCCCTGCTCCTACCACTCCCAGCCCTTGGGAACAGCCCCTCCCCAGCTCTCCTGTAGCCCCCTTCAGGGACTGAGAGGCTGCTCTGAGATCTCCCTGGTGTCTCCTCTTTTCCAGGCTGAACAGCCCCACCTCTCTCAGCCTGTCCCTGTAGGAGAAGCTGTCAACACTGTCATCATTAAGCCCCCTCTTGATTGATGATGATGTTCTGCTGATGAGTGCTCCTGGGGGGGTTCCTAAGCAGCCGGTGTGCCAGTCCAGGGTCAGTCACGACTTTCATGTACACAAGACGACTCCAGATTGGAGTTTCTGCAGAAAAGCTGGATCAGGTAAGTTGGGCTGAGCTTTAGGCTTCCCCGGAGCAGTTACACTTCCCTCTGGCACGGCAGAGTTCACTTAAAACCCAGGCTTTCCCAATCCCACCCGGGCTTTTTCCTTCCCCTATGAAGAGTTGGATGCTCCAGACCCTCCTGGCTGTGTTCCTGTGCCACTGGGTCTGGGTGACCCTGCTGTGGCAGGGGGACTGGACTGGATGAGCTTTCCAGGTGCCTTCCCATCCCTAAGGATTCTGTGCTCTTCACTCTCCTGAGCCTCACTGCACGGTGCCTAAACCACAGCTGGGTGTCTCCGAAAGCCCAGCATCACCCCTTCCAGAGCACTGTGCCTCTCCATTCCAGCTGTCCCTGGACCTTCTAGTCTTTCCAGCTAAAACCCTCCCCAGAAAGCAGCTCAACAAGCAGCCAGGGCTTGTTCTCCTCAAACCAGCCTCAGTTTACACAAAAGCTAGAGGCAGGGCAGCTGAATTATGCAGGAGGGAGAGCTGGGGGGAGAGATAGGATGGAAAGCAAAGGCCGTGCCTTATCAAATCCGCCAGGGCTTTTACATTCCATTTCCCTGTGATAAGGCTCTTGTGCTGAGCTGGTGTTCGGAAGTCAGCCCCGGGGCCGCCTGATAAGTTCACAGAAGGAAGGAAATAATCCATTTGGGGCTGTTACTCAATGAGCTCTTATCATCTTCATTTCCTCGCTGTTACTCCTCCAGCGAAACAGTCCCTGTTGAGCAGGAACTTCAAAAGAAGGGCCATTCCAACCCCAGTTTTTATGGAGCAGGACTCTTGCAATAGCACCCAGTGCCGGCTGACTGGGCTACAGCTCACAACCAGTGAGCTCCAGCCCTTTCTGCCCTCCTTCTGGGAAGCAGGACGTTCCAGGGAGACTGTGTTTTTCCAGCCCACTGCTTCAGAGTTCAGGCAGAGAGGAGAGAGATTCTTCAAGGCACTAGTAAGCAGGACGCTGTTTCCTCTTCCAGCTCTGCGAGTCTTCCTCTCCTCCTGTCATGCTTAACTCTTCGCATGGCTTTGGTCCCTGGGGTCTTCAGCCCCTGATGAGTTCTGAGTGCACACGACGCCTCGTGTAGAGTTAAAACCTGTGTCTCTTATATTGAGGCTCTATTACAGCCTAAAACACCGTGTCTGGGACGTGCCCGACTGCACCCCTGGGGCCACGGTAGCTGAGCAGGGGTCCTGAGAGCTTTGCCCAGAGCAGAATTGGTTCCAAGTGATCAAAACCCAACTAGTGGGAGGGAAGAGTCCCAGCGTTAAAAGAATAAGGTAGTTTGGGTGGATTTGAGTTGATTGCACCATAGAATCCTAGAATCCTTAGGGATGGGAAGGGGCCTCAAAAGCTCATCCAGTCCAGTCCCCCTGCCACAGCAGGATCCCCCAGACCCAGTGGCACAGGAACACAGCCAGGCGGGGCTGGAACGTCTGCAGAGAAGGAGACTCCACAGCCCCCCTGGGCAGCCCCTGCCAGTGCTCTGGTACCCTCACCATGAAGAAGGTCCTGCTGATACGATGCCTTAGCCCGGTGTCTGCAGTGCACTGGCCTTGAAAACCAAGGCAGGCCAAGCTTCACCGTTCATTTGGCAGCAGGGGAGAGGGGGACAAGATAAAAGGACCCCCCCACCACTGTAGTGTTGAAATCTTGATCATATGAGGAGGAGATTGGGGGCTTTTTCAGGTTCCTGCTGAAGTCAGGGGCTGACTGACGTTCTGCTTGTAGGGTACACGTGGAGTATAACCCAGAGACAGCCAGAGCTGTGCTGCCACAGCAGGACGATCACCAGCAACCCACGGCAAGGGCTGTAGCTGGCTTTCTCACACAGGAGTGCATCTGCTGTTCCTCAGCTGGCAGGACTCGATGGGGATCTGCTTCAGTACTTACTTGCCACCTGATAGCAGTCAGCATGAAAGCTGCAGTGAGAAAGACTGTGCTTCTGGCCAACGAGACCCGTAGAACTCATCAACCATCATTCCTCCTCGAACCACGACGGGGCTTTCAGCCCTGGAGCCAGCTCTCGTAATCGTGAGGAGCTGCAGCCAGTATCAAAAGCAACAGACTCTGCATTAAACAGAGCCAGTAACTAGGGAGAGCCCTCCGTGAGGATCTGTCCTGAAGGTCACAGCTCATAAGAGGTGACCTCTTAGCTTCCCTCCCTTGCCAGGCCTCTTTGATAGTGTCCTGCTGCCTTGCTTTCCACCCGAGGTCACGCTCAGACAGCAGCTCAGGGCATAGCAAGAGAGAACCTCTGGCAGGGCTTCCTCCCCGCTCTGGAATTCACTTCTTTCCCTGACGAGGCCATCGGGGCAGTGGGTCAGGGTCATCCGTTCTGCTGTGAGTGGCCTCCTTCCCTCAGCTGGCATCACGCAGGCTGCTGGCCTTGCTCAGGTTCCAGCGCTGCTGCATCCAGCTCTTCCGTGCTTGCACATCTGGAATTCACGGGGCTGGGTTTATTTCTGGAGCAGACCACTTCCCTCCCGGAAAGGTTATGTACTTTTCATCACCTGTAATGAACACAGAGCGCAGTGAATTCATCGAGAGCCTGAGCGAAAGACCTTGACCTGACAGAGAGCCTCTTCCCCAGCTTGCTGCCTCAGTTTTATACAGCCCAGCGCCAGGCATTTGCATTTAACAGCCAATTTGAAGCCAGAAATTGAATGCTTCCCTCCGAGGGCCCCATGATGCATGCAGGCTCAGCTAGGCTTTGATCCAAACCCCTTGACCTAACTCTCTGAGGTCCAAAGACTGCGGTGCAGCAGCGGTCGGGTGCAGATGCTCTCTCAACTGCTTCCCAGAGAACGTGCAAAGCCAACAGGCGCTGTACTCGAGCAGGCACTGCTGTCCCGCTGCAGGACAGCTGGCAGGCACTTCCAGAAGGGGCAACACAGTTGTGCAAGGATCACCGGGTGCTAAAGAGACCGACAGGCCCTGCAGCAAGCTGAGGAGATCCCTGAGACCAGGCGGTAATGAGTAACCGATTGCTCTGAGGGAGGCTTTCCTGTGGGTCTGTGTCTGCACCCTTGCTAAATCATTGACAGCTCGGTCATGCCAGGGCTCCCTGGTTCCTTGTCAACACAGCTTCTCCACACTCGGGTGATCTTTCTTTGTTGGAGACCTAAGGGCTGCTTAAATATTTCTGACACAGCATAGGCTGGGTCTAGGAGCGTAGAGCAGAACTCTTAGGCTTAGCTGCTGAGCACTGAGCTTGAAGTACCTGGATCAGAGGGGCTGGCATTAAGAGTGCAGCCCCCTCAGTGCCTCCACGTTGGTTCTGTTAAGAATCAAGGTCCTGTTTGCAGTGTTTCAGTGCGGGGAATCACACCAGGAGGTTTAAACAGGGGGGAGCAGCACTCCAGAGCACTACAGGCTGTGGTCTCCTCTGCATGAGAGCAGCAGCTCTGCAGACTGAGCTGAGCTCTGAATGGCCCAGCATTTCCAGGTAGTCACAGCTTGGTAGCAGGTGACCACCAGCATCTACTGGAAAACTTGGAGACTGACTCCTAGAGCAGCCAGACTTCCAGTTGCTCTGTTCACAGAGCTGTTGAAGGCCAGGTGTAAGGAGAAAGGTTCCAGGAACAGTGTGGCTCTTGCTAACACCTGTCCTCTTGGAAAAGGAGGCAGGAGGGTGGGGAACATCCAGCAAACAAAGGACATCCCGTTAGGTACCACTGGAAACTCTTAGGAGGAAGCTCTTTGCTGAGAGAGTGGCTGGGCACTGGACCAGACTGCCCAGGGAGGTGGGGGAGTCCCCATCCCTGGAGGGGTTTAAGAACTGAGTAGCTAGAGCACTCGAGGCCATGGTCTGGGGGCTGGGGAGCTGTTGGGATGAGGGCTGGACTGGATGATCCTGCAGGTCCTTTCCAGCCAGGAGGATTCCATGATTCTATACTCATTTTTGGAGTGCAGTGAAGCAGAGATCCTTTGCTAAACTCATCTCCTGCGCTGCACACAAAGGAGCTGCGTGTGCTGGGAAGGGAAGTGCTCAGGCTTGGCTCCATTGCCTCTGCGAGTTTTAAAGTACAAGTACAGCAGCGTCCGACCTCAGAGCGAACAGCAGCTCCGAGCACAGGGCAGCATCCATCATCCGCCTGCACGTGTTTCATTTCCATCCTACCTGGAAGTGCCAGACAGGCTGCTTAACCTCTCGGATTCCCTCTGTCCCCCTCAAAGGGGTAGCAGTGCTCTCTCTGCTCAGGAGGTCGTTACTGCGGGTCACAGGCACATGGCTAACACCAGTTCATGTCACCTGCCCCCAGCTAGCAGCTGGGTTGCACTCAGGGTTCATCATCACACACTGGTAGGGCTTGGAAGGGACCTCCAACCTGCATCCAGTCCAGTCCCCCTGCCACAGCAGGACCCCTAGATCCAGTGGCACAGGAACAGAGCCAGGCGGGGCTGGAACGTCTGCAGAGAAGGAGACTCCACAGCCCCCCTGGGCAGCCTGGTCCAGGGCTCCGGGACCCTCCCTGGGAATGATAAAGGGGGTTGGCTCTCTCTTAGTTCCTTTCTATGGTAACGAGGAGATCTCGACGTACCCCAGCGCCGGGCGGCCAACAGCGAGCACTGTGTACACCGGCAGAGCCTGGAAACAGAGAGCTCAGTCAGACAGCAACGGGTTTCAGCAGAACACTCTGGATCTACACCCAGGAGAAGGAGATCGGACTCAACCGGTACTGAAGTCGCCTGCGTTTGTAATCACAGGCTCGGGAGCCTACAAGCAGGCTCTGCCCTCCGAGGCGTCAGGACTGGTGCCAGCAACTGCCTGGTGGCCAAAGCTAACATTTTACTCTCAGTAAATGAATGTTCACTTCCCTGCCCCAGCCTCGCGGCGCTGAATTCGAGCTGAACGCTCTCAGAAGCCCTCTGCTTCCAACGTGAGCTGCCAGCCAACGTAATGGATGCTCCGCGCCACAGTCCGAGAGGCAGCAGGATGCTCCAGCCGGAGTCGAGGAACTCCGCACAAGCAGGAGCTAAGGGGAAAAGTATGAGCAGGCGTCGTCCCCGGCCGGAGCTGTAATGGATGAGCTACTGCTGTAACGCTGGCTCCTTCTTGGAGCTCTCCAGTCTGCCCTGAGGGGTCTCGGCACAAGGGGTTGGGAGGCACCTGCCACGCCACAGCTCGGGCTCTGCAGAACGGGCAGAGGGTAACCTCCTTTCACATTACTAGGCATTCCTTGGAAAACCCAGGGACTTGGTTGTCATCAGGGTCTTTTTTAGCTCTGTGCCCCTTGAATAAATAAAAACACAGGATGAGGACAGGCAGCGGCACGCAGCTCCATGCTGGTGGAGATGCTCTGTAACTTCACCACAGAGCTGCTACCCTGACTGATACTGCGTCCAGGTCTGGAGCACTGACTACAAGAAGGATGTGGAGGTGCTGGAGCGAGTCCAGAGGAGG
>VZRI01002327.1:18716-32204 GCA_013397515.1 Upupa epops | reverse complement strand
CTGGGGGGTTTGTGGAGTCTCCTTCTCTGGAGACATTTGAAACCCACCTGGACCTGGTCTGGCTGATCCTGCTGTTGCAGGGGGTTGGCCTGGATGATCTTCCCATCCCCAAGGATTCTAGGACTCTATGAAATCAACCCTGGGTGCTCAGGTCGAAGCTCAGCCCTGCAGACCTACTCTGTTCTATTTTCAGCAGCCTGAGGAACTGAATCCGGGGTCTGATTGCTCGGTGTGAAGGGTACAGCTGCACCCTTCAGGTCTGCCCTCCAGGCCAGAGCAGGGCTGCGGCTGCAGCGGGCGGTGCTGGGCATCGCTGCCCGTGTGGCAGGCGAGCGGCGGCAGCGGGGTGTCGATTCCTCCTTGTTGCTGTCAGCGTTTTCACTCACAGGAACAATTTCATAACCAGCAAGGGAAGGAAGTGCCAGAAGCATCGGGCTGTTTGGTCTAGGATGCTGGCTGCAAGCCTTGAGCTCCTGTGGCCAGGGCAGACGATAACATGAGCAAACACTCACAGTAATAGCGCTGTGCTCCGCGATACCGGCTGATGCCAGGAGCACAATGCCTGCTGCAGCCACTCCTGCCTGCTCCTTTGTCTCTCTCTCACTGGCATTGGGCTCTCCGCTGATTATCTGCTTTCCTGTATGAGTCACATGGCTAATTCCATCATTTATCTTGTCCGGGGTTCACATGAGCTCACAAACCACCCAGAGCAAAACCTGCCTGCACCCTGCTGCCACTGTCTGCCTGTTGAAGCTAAGAAGAGCGGTGTGTCCAGTGATTACTCTATGATCCTACTCTACTCTGAGATCTAGCTCCAGTCTGGGGCTAGGAAAAGGTTGGGCTTGGTGATCTCAGAGGTCTCCTGCAGCCAACAGATTCTGTGATTCTATGGTTCATGCTCACTCTTCCATCTCTCTCCTCCTGATGCTCTCTCTTTCTCCTGCCTCCCTTCCCTCTGCCTCCTCACCTACCCTTTCCCAGCCTCCTTTCTCTATCCCCTACGAATCTTTTCAGGTTCCTAAAGCTGAGACTGAACCTGTGACCACAAAACCCTTTGTTAATTATTTGGGAGGGGGGGTGAGGAAAGTAGGAAGCTCTACAGGTTGTAACGGAGGATGCCAGGATCATCCAGTATCCCCAGGCGTGCGCTGGGCACTGCGTGCGAGCAAGCACAGAGCCATCCAGCAGATCTAATCAAAGACAGACACAAATCAAACACAAACCACAGACAGTCTGCTGCAGGGCAGGAAGATGCTGCTGAGAGCCCAGTCCAGGCTCTGATCACCCTTTCCATGAGGAAGGGCTTCCTGACAGCCAACCTAACCCTCCCCTCGCAGCTTCAGGCCCTGCCCTCTCATCCTGGCACTGGCTGGATGGGAGAAGAGTCTGACTGCACCCTCCCTTTAGGGAGTTGTAGAGAGGGGGAAGGTCCCCCCTGAGTCTCCTCTTCTCCAGGCTAAACACCCCCAGCTCCCTCAGCCTCTCCTCCTCAGCCTCTCCCTCCAGTCCCTTCCCCAGTCTCACTGCTCCTCTGCACCCTCTCCAGCCCCTCAATCTCTTCCTTGAAGCGAGGGGCCCAGAACTGCTGCCAGGACTCGAGGGGAGGCCTCCCCAGTGCCCAGTCCACGGGGAGAATGACATCCCTAATGACTCCACACCATCCTAATCACTCCACACCATCCCTCACTGGAATAACAGAGCAGTTGCCCAGTGTGAAGGGTGCCGTTCCAGTGCTGCCTGGTGAGCAGTGCTGCACTAACTGGTTGAAATGGTATCTGGAGAACGATCTCATTGCCTGCCTTTGCACATAGTTCTGGTTTCCATACAGCTCTCAAACCACCAAACCCACCCCAGCTGCTTCCAGGAGGCAGCGTTCCATCTCGCCCGCTATCAGGCATCGCAGCCCGTTGGAGTACGGAAGGAATGCCGCCAAGGAACCGGGTTCCCAGAGCCCCAGGAGCTTTGTTCCCATCCCTGATCAAACTGCTTCCCAGGTTTCATTTAATCAGCCTTTGTTTCTCCTCCCTGCTGGCAGGAAAAGGAGAAGGCTGGTTGTTTCTCCAGGAGCAGCTACTGTCAATAGCAACAGCGCTGAGCACTGTATGAACAGCTCTCAATCCTTTTCATAGGATCCTAGAATCCTTAGGGATGGGAAGGGACCTCAAAAGCTCATCCAGTCCAACCCCCCTGCCACAGCAGGATCCCCCAGACCCAGTGGCACAGGAACACAGCCAGGCGGGGCTGGAACGTCTGCAGAGAAGGAGGCTCCACAGCCCCCCTGGGCAGCCCCTTCCAGTGCTCCAGGACCCTCCCTGGGAAGAAGGTCCTGCTGAGATTGAGAGGGAACCTCCTCTGTCCCAGCTGGCACCCAGTGCCCCTTGTCCTGTCCCCAGATGCCCTTGAGCAGAGCCTGGCTCCATCCTCCTGACACCCTGGCCACGCTAGTGCCGATCCCAGCCAGGATGCCCTTGGCCTTTGGTGCCACCTGGGCACCCTGCTGGCTCCTGTTCAGCCAGTTGTCACCCAGTGCTGCCAGGTCCCTCTCTTCAGGCTGCTCTCCACCCGCTCATCCCCCAGTCTGTAGCTGCAGGGGTCTTGTGGCCACAGTGCAGGACCCTGCCCTTGGCCTCTGCCCAACCCCATCCCTTGGCCTCTGCCCATCGCGCCAGCCTGCGCAGATCCCTCTGCAACCTCCTCCTCCCCTGCAGCAGAGCACTGTGTTTATAGGATTTAACCCCCCCTGATGTTTAATTAGGACTAATTATCAGGGCAGCTCCTACCTCACAAAGGTCCCAGTGTTCCCGAGCGCTGTCTCGGCGGTCTCGCCCGTGCACGCTGCGGTGTGCAGGAGGGCTGACATCACTCGTCCTCATTCTTGCTCTGCACATTCATCAAAGGGCTGATTAGAATCTGAAAGATCTCAAATAGCAGCAGGATTCAGTAATTTGTAATCAGATCCAGGAGAGCCGAGAAAAGGAAGTAGCCCAGCGCTTTCAAAGGGAGGTGGTGACCTCCTCCAGCAGGTTCTGCAGGAACTTTCTCCGCGGGATGCAATTTGTACCTGAGCATCGTGAGAGCAGCAGCCAGGGCTGGTACTGCAGCGGAGGGGAAGCCTTCCCTGTCAGCAACCCTCTGCGGAGCTGTGTTTGATCACTGCACCCTGGATCTAGGAACAGCCGTGCGTGAGGGGGAAGGAAGACCTGAGCAGCTCCCACCGCACACTGAACGGCTGGTGTTTGCAGGGGTGGGTTTCTGCTTCCACGGGGGGCACGGGGCTGGGGTTTTCCCCTTCATCTGAGGCTGGGAAAGCTTTTTGGTGAGCAGGAATGAGGCCCACATGCATGCTATGGAAAATGGGATGATGGCTAACATCTTCAGAGTCACAGAGTGAGTGAGGCTGGCAGAGCCCTCTGAGCTCCTCCAGCCCAGCCCAGGACCTGGCATCACCCCAGCAGCCACCCCAGGGCACTCAGGGCCACAGCCAGGCTGTCCTTCAACACCTCCAGACACGGGGACTCCCCCACTGCCCTGGGCAGTCCAGTCCAGGCTCTGAGCACCCTTTCCCTGAGGAAGGGCTTCCTGACAGCCAACCTCACCCTCCCCTGGCAGCCCCAGGCCCTGCCCTCTCATCCTGGCACTGGGTGCCTGGGAGAAGAGCCTGACCCCCACCTGACTGCAACCTCCCTTAGGGAGTTGGAGAGAGGGAGAAGGTCCCCCCTGAGTGTCCTCTCCAGGCTCACTCAGCCCTTCCAGTCCCTTCCCCAGCCTCACTGCTCCTCTGGACCTGCTCCATCCCCTCAATCTCCGTTGAACTGAGGCGCCCAGCACTGCCCCCAGTACTCGAGGGGAAGCCTCACCAGTTCCCAGCCCAGGGAGAGAATCAACATCCCGAGCGGGCATGAACCGTCTCTCTGTGGATGTGTGGAGGTTGCAGGCTCTGTCACGGGAGGAAACAAGCCAAGCTTTTCATTTCAACAGCACATTTGTCTCCCCGTAGACTGATCCTTCCTTCTATCTGCATGAAACGTCAATAAATCAGCCTCTGCTTGATGACTCGAGCGCGGAGCGCATCCCAAACAGCGTCTAGGGTGTCGAGTCAAGACAGCTTTGTCAATGACCTGGAGGCTCACACAGATCCCAGGTGGGACGGGGCTCACCGGCTCAGGGCTCACGTTCAGCCCCCCACAGGCAGTGGCTGTCGCCCTTGCAGAGGGCTCTGCAGCCGTTGCTCTGCTCACGAGATGCAGAGGTGTTTAGGTGACAGGCAGGGGGTCTTTACTGCCACAAGCAGAGCCAGTCTCTGGTTTCTGAAACGCTTGTCACCACCTCCTGCAGCAAGATCCACGGAATCTGCAGAAGTCTCAGGACTTCGCATCCCGGGGGATCCCACTGGGCAGCACAGAGCTGCTTCAGGCTCCTCCAGACCTTCAGCTGCAACCTCCTCCCAAGGGCCATTCCAGCAGCTGGCACTCGCTAGCGTTTACAAACTCTGTACCCCCCCTACCTAGCCCCAGCGCTGCATCCCAGACGTGTCCCCCCCTACGAGAGGGGGTGCAGTGAGGGCCAGGCTCCTGCGGTGGCTTGGCGAGGCTAGAGGAATTCCCTCATGCACCAGCAGTGCAGAGGCAATGGACGGGAGCCAGGGATGTGGCTCTGGTGCTCCCCACACCCCGCTTTCATTAAGCCCGAGCTGCCACGCGTTAGATAACGCTCAGCTGTGGGAGAGGAGGATCAGCGGGAGGCTGGGTGCCTCGCACGCACTCTCGGTGGGTTCCCTTCCACACAGGTTCCCCTCAAACTGCAGACAGCTCCACTCGGGATCAAGAGCTCTGGCATAGTCCAGGAGGAGAGCTGCTCGCCTGCACACAGATGGAGTTTGGAAACTCGACTGAGTTCATCTCCTTCCAAGGGCTGAGTTCACACTGTACTGGAACAGACCCTGCCAGCAGGTCAGAGAGAACCAGAACACAGGGTCTAGAAGAAAGGTCCCTGACGGGGAGGGGGGCTCTCGGAATGTGCAGCGTGGAGGGGTTTCCTGCTCTCAGAGTGCATTTTTCATGTAGGGGGGGGGGGTTCCTGGCCAGCCTGAGGGAGCAGAGGCTTCCCAGTCCACAGCCCTCGCTCTGCTGTTGTTCACAGGCATTAAACCCTCATTGACAACAGCAGGCGGAAAGGGGTGTCAGTGACTGTGGATGCTGGCTCCCTCTCTTTCCATACCCTGAAACCCATCCAAAATCATCACGTTTCACACATCCCCAAGAAAAGCATAAATCCTGCTCCGCGGGGAGCAGGGTGTTCCCCTCAAAGCTGGCCTGTGCTTGCCAACCGCTTCAGCAGCCAGGGCCAGGTTGCTAGGGCTCGTGCTGAAACTGAACCTGAGGCACGTCTGGGCTCTTCCTAAGGCACAGCCTGTGCTTCCTCCTCTCCAGAATCAGTGGGTTTGAGTGTTTTACAGATAATATTCCCCTCGGAATCTCTTTTCCTAAACTACAGATGGATTGAGAGAGAGAAAGAGAGGGCGCTGAGCTGCCCAGGGGCTTCAACCCAGCTCAACTGGGTGTAAGGAACCTACTCCACCTCACCTGAGTGCAGCATTTCAGCCCCATCTCCACACGAATCCACTTGATTTATGCTCCAAAGTTGCTGGGGATTAGGCACAGTGTTTATTCTCCACCAGGAGGGTGCTGAGACCCTGGCCCAGGTTGCCCAGGGAGGCTGTGGCTGCCCCCCAGCTCCCTGGCAGTGTTCAAGGCCAGACTGGCTGGGGCCTTGAGCACCCTGGTCTGGTGGGGGGTGTCCCTGCTCATGGCAGGGGGGTTGGAACTAGATGACCTTGAAGGTCCCTCCCAGCCTGAATAGCATCTTACAATGAGTTGGGTTGGCAGGGACCTCCAAAAGTCCTCTCATCCAATCTCCAGGGCAATGGGAAGGGGCATCACTCAGCAGACACCACAGTCCAAGCACGCCAAGCCTCTGCTCCAGCCACCTTTCCCCCTCGCATGCATTTGATGAAGGAAGGAGAGCAACTCCTTCGGGGTGTTTTGAGAGGAGCGAAACAGCAGCCCTCAACACAGCCAACCCTGAGGAGCTGTTAAACCCTGAGGATGCTAAACCTCATCCCTGCCAGAGAGAACTGCCCCTCGGTGACTGACAGCGGCAACGATGCTCGGACTCGGGGGGAAGCCAGACGATAGAGCTCTGCTGTTTACTCTCCCGCGTCTCCAAAGGCAGAGTACGTCAGCTCAGCATCTCCACGATGGATGTAATTCCTTAAGAGGAAACAGTTCTCTCTCCCACTTCTCCCTCTCCCACGGGGGACCGGGTCAGACTGCTGCAGGAAGTAGTAAACTGCCGGCTTTGCGGCCTCTGCTGAGGCACAACAAGAAATCACTGTGACCCGAGCGACGAAGGGGAAGCTACGGGAAGGCAGTGGAAAGGATTTTTCACGCTGTGAGTTGCAGCCAGAGGTGGGGTTTTCAGCTGCATCCACCAAACGAGCCTGCTTGAGCCCCAGAGCTGCCTGGCACCAGGTACCAACCTGAACACCTTTCCCTTCCGCTCCATAAGGGATCCGAGAGTAAACCCCAGTTTTCCTGGGATTAAAGAACCCCAGTTTTCCTGGGATTAAAGAACCCCAGTTTTCCTGGGATTAATGAACCTGGGATGGATTTGTTTCCACAAAGAGTTTGATGACTCAGGGAAGCTCCTGTCTCTCTCGATAAGGGAGAACTAATGCTGAGTAGCAGCTGAAGCTCCATTCAATTACCCTGGGCAGGGCAAAGCCTTCAGCTGCCTCCCGGTGCCTGCGCAGTGCCCTGCAGCACTCTGAGCCTGCCCTGGAAGGGTCTGGCTCGCTGTCTGGGCCGCAGTTAGCCAGTGATGTAGGACAGACTGGGGTCATGAGATCTGCTGAACAACTGACACGGTAGAGAAGAAGCGCCAGGCAAGAGGACCCCAGGACCAAGTGGTGCTGGTGCTGCAAGTCCCAAGAGCCAAGCGAGTGCAGACAAGCTGCTCCATCTCACTCCATCTCATGTCAGCATCACCAGGGCTCAGACTTCAGGTCCCCAGAGGGCTGCAGATCCTTCTCAGGACTCTATCTACAGGTTCTCCTTCAACGCTCCCTCGTGGCTTCAAATCCCTTCCATCTCTCGGAAGACCCCAATTCTTCTGAAGACAAACAATGACGGGGACACTGGTTCCCTTTCCCTCTTGGAATCAAAGGTCCAACCGTGTTGCCAGGGCTGCTGCCCAGGGGGGCTGTGGAGTCTCCTTCTCTGCAGACGTTCCAGCCCCGCCTGGCTGTGTTCCTGTGCCACTGGGTCTGGGTGACCCTGCTGTGGCAGGGGGATTGGACTGGATGAGCTTTCCAGGTCCCTTCCCATCCCTAAGGATTCTAGGATCCCCAAGGGCAGGGACAGGTAAGGCACTAATGAGGAGGAGGCAGATGGACAGCACTGAGTCACTGGCAGTGTGATTAGAGACTGCCAAGCCCACACGCGGCTGAGGTGAGCTGGCTGGGCAAAAGAAGAGCTTGGCAACGGGATCTGGTGTTACAGACGGGATGGAGACATCACAATAGCCCCTGGCAGGGGGGAAAGGAAGAGCCTTCAGGCTGAGGACAAGCAAATAGCGAACGGATGCCAAAGGAAGGGCAACGCACTCCAAACTATGTTCCAGGAGTGTACTCTTGGCAGCCACAGCCCGGGGGAGCTGCTCGAGGGAGGGCTGTGCTCAGCACAGAGAGGACAGGAGGAAAAGCCTGGTCAGATATTTTAGCTGGAGCAAAACTGCCCCATCACCGAGTTAATGCAAAACAGCACCTGCCCAGGTCAGAGCGCCAGCACGGGTCAGGCTGAAGGGTGAATTCGGATTGGGGCTGACAGGTTAGACCCTGGCGATGTGTTCACTGATTAAGAGAGGAAGCAGAGTGCGGCGTGGGACCGAGGGAACACATGGCTTGCCTTTCTCTTTGCTTCTCCCCCACCTTTTTGTGAAGGTAGCACAGAACCCTCACGAGCTGCTCTGAAAATGGCCTGGCATGGTCTCTGCTTGCGTGATGAATGTCAGAGCTGAATGAGACCATCCTCAGAGGAATATTAGAGATGAGCAACAAAGATGATGAAGGAAGGAGAGCAGCTCCCTGCTGAGGAAAGGCTGAGGGAGCTGGGGCTCTGGAGCTGGGAGAAGAGGAGGCTGAGGGGGGACCTCATTCCTGTCTCTCAATCTGTGAGGGGTGGGTGTCAGGAGGATGGAGCCAGGCTCTGCTCAAGGGCATCTGGGGACAGGACAAGGGGCACTGGGTGCCAGCTGGAACAGAGGAGGTTCCCCCTCAATCTCAGCAGGACCTTCTTCCCAGGGAGGGCCCCGGAGCACTGGCAGGGGCTGCCCAGGGAGTTGTTGAGTCTCCTTCGAGGTCCCTAAGGATTGTATGGTTCTATGCAAGCAGCCCAAACTGCCAGGTGATTTAGTACCACCCATACCTGGGCTGCAGCAGTCAGTGCGTCCATCTGTGTCACGTACACCTGACAGGGAGGTCGGGGCTGGAGCAGGACACCCTCGTGCTATAGAGAGTTAGTGGCTATGAACCCATGCACCCCCTCTGCAGGGGGGATAGAGGCCCCTCAATCCTCACCATTCCTAGTGAGATTGTCCCTGGACCTTGGAAAACTCCCTGCCAGGAAGAGGCAGTTGAGATAAGCCAGGAGTACCACCAGGCTCGCTCTGTTGGCATCCTCTGTCCTTGTGGTGTTTGACTCATGCTGCTGGAGAGGGGCTGAGAGCAGCCCTGCTCTGGTCCGTCTGTCTGGAGTGAGTACAGCTGGTGGGCTGGAAGAACACGATTGCAAAATGACCGGGAAGGGTCTTGTAATGAAGATTACTACTACCCAGCAAGGAGCATCCCCGGGTTAGCCCTGCCCTGAGCTCTGGAGCCTCTGAGGAATGCGCAGGAGGAAGAGAAACTTCCCATTTAAATACCTCTGGAATGTTTTCATGCTGTGCATCCTCCTCCTGCCCTTTTCCCAGACACTCTGTTCTCACAGCCATTGCAGAGTCTCCAGTGAAACCTGCTTAGCTCTCTCGCTGTTCCCCTGGACAGTCTGCCCCGTGCTCCAGCAGATAAGCAAGGTTCTTGTTTAAACCCATCTGTGGAGATAAACCCCAGGCTGCTCTGCGGCCTCATTCGTCGCCGTGGCTACCTCCTGCCTGCTCCCTAGGCTGGGGACGTGCAGGGATCGATGTGGGTCTGTATGGTTGCACACACAGCCATAGATGCCTTAGCTAAGTGTTTGACTTGGTCGAATAGTCAATGGGGACTGTTTGGACACGGGAGGCAGGCGAGGTTTATCCTCCAATGGATAATCCGCTCTTCATTTAATAGATAATCCTCTCTTTGCTTTTCCTCAGGACTCAGAGTCAGCCTTCACAGCCTAAAACAACAACCCATGACCTCACCACCTTCTCCCTTCTTGGGGCTGGAAGCCCCGGGATGACTGAGCCTAGGTTAACGCCTTGGCAAGCAGCCCCTGCTCCTCTGAGGGAGCGCTTCTGGTGAGGGCTGTTGGGAGAACGTCTTCCACGAAGGCTCTGAACCTGGTTCTGCTTCATCCCCCGTGAAAACCGACGCAAAGCTACTCATAGGCAGTGCGTGGGGAGCTAGGAGGAGAGCCCTCTGCTACCAAAGGCGCTACCGGCCCGAGACTCCCTTTGCACAAGGAGTCCTGTAGAGAGGCCAAGGGGCAGTGGTTACCAGTTGCTCCAGGAGAGATTCCCACTGGATTCAGGAGGAAAGTTGTTGACACTGAGAGCTGTCAGACAGTGGAAGGGTCTTCCAAGGGAAGGAGGGGATTGCTGAGCTGTAGACAGGGTGCAGGCTCAGCTGGATGGGGTTCTGGGCCAGCTCATTCCAACTGGATCCTGCTTTGAGAGGTTGGACTGGATGATCCCTGAGATCCCCTCCAACCTGTGTAACGCTGGATAACGACAGCAGTGATGCTGACAAGGTGGGGAGAGGGGTGCCTGTGCTTCAGCGCTCACACAAACCCCGGCTCAGAGTCACAGGCCATCTCCTCCAACATCACTAACTCCCCCGTTAAGGAAAAGAAAGGCTGCCGGGAGTAAATGATTTCCTAGCCAGAGGAAAGCCCCTAAAACACAGCCGCAGCCCTTTGCACTGCCTCCTCATAAATCCTGGCGTGATTTATTTCTCAATGCTGATTAAAATTAGGCTCCTAATCCCACGCTGAAGCCCTTAAATCAACGTCAGCCTTGTCCAAACTGGCCAGCAGTCAGCCGGTCCCCCCTCAAATATACGGTGCCTTCGGTGACCAACGTCAGGCTCCTAATTTATGTGGCTACCTTTCAGCATCCCATCGTGCCTGCCCTGGATTTCAGGGGTGTCTTGTCAAAGCCAGAGGAGGAAGAACTACACATTCTGCCAACGCTAGGGCAGTCGCTGTCAGTCGGGGGGCTGAGGTAGGACTAGCTCTGTGGGGAAACAGCCCCTAAGATGATGTGGTTGGAAAGGGGAGAGGATCACTCCTGGGGTCCTTCTCCTCCTCGCTGAATTCCGTCGAGTGCTGCCTGCACCCCAGCTCCTGCAGCAGGCTTCCTCCCATCTGGTTTCCATTTTTCTCTCATTTCCAGCCCTGCCCTCTGGCCTCTTCGCTGTGCTCAGAAGAAAACAGTAATTAAAGTTGACATTATCTCTGTGCCTTTTCCAGACTACAGAAGGTGAAGCCTCTCCTCCCCCTCCCTTGTATCCTGGCTTGGATCTTTGACTGCAGAGATCAACCCTACCGGTGTTTGTTGATGGATGAAAGAGTCGTCCCGTGCTGATCGCTTGCAGGCTCTCGGTGACCGCAGGGGTTGGTTTTTACTGCAGCTGGTTTCCAGCACAGGGCTCAGGGAACGACCTGGGACTTCCTAGAGCTCGGAGATTGTGTTTAGGAATACAGAGCAGTGCAAGCCTTGCGCTGTGTTCACAGCAAGCTCCTCGTGCTACCACTGAGGTGACTCCCAGTATGCAGTGAGACTGCATCTGGAGCCTTGTGTGCAGTTCTGTGTCCCTCAGTTCAAGAAGGACACAGAGCTGCTGCAGGGTGTCCAGCAGAGAGCAACTTGAATTGGAAGGTAAATCATAGAACCATAGAAAAGAGAGGCTGGAAAGGACCTCCAGGACCAAGTCCAGACCTTATCCCAACAGCTCCCAACCCCTAGACCATGGCCTCAACCTCCTTTATATGCAGGGTTTGCCTGCTGTGCTGCCAGACCGCATCCATGAGCACGGAGAAGCAAAGATGCCTTCCCACAGCTGAGCTGCGAGGGGAATATGTGCTCCATCTGCTTCTTCATGGATCATAGAATCATAGGGATGGGAAGGGACCGCGAAAGCTCATCCAGTCCAGTCCCCCTGCCACAGCAGGGTCACCCAGACCCAGTGGCACAGGAACACAGCCAGGCGGGGCTGGAACGTCTGCAGAGAAGGAGACTCCACAGCCCCCCTGGGCAGCCTGGTCCAGTGCTCCGGGACCCTCCCTGGGAAGCAGGTCCTGCTGAGATTGAGAGGGAAGCCACAGAGGAAGACACCACTGTATTGCAGAAGCAAGAAAACCTCTCCCACTGCAGACTAATCAGTGTTTCCCAGCTCTGTCTCCAGGAAAGCAGCTTCCTGATGCCTGTCACACACACACGAGGCCTCCCCGTAAGCAGGGTTAAGATTTATACTGACAGGTTGCCACCACACGTTTCAGAACCAGCAGCAATGACTCTCAAGCGACTTGCGGACCAGCTGCAGCACAGAGGGCTGCAGAATAACCCCCTCACCTCCCCACTGGCTCATTGACCGCAGCAGATTCGGACTCCTTCGGTCGTGTTCGTCTTTGTAGGGAGCACTGGCTCGTTCCAGCGATGTCAGCACTCAGAGAGGCAGCACAAGGCTCCGCTTCCACCCCCTGTGCTGGCTGCTAGGGTCATGTTATCTCCGTAGCTGCTCCTGCCAGCTCCGGTCACGCTGCGTTGAGGGAGTTCAGCAGGTCCTGGGGGGTTTAGCTGCGCTCACTGTTCTGAGCATCTCTCTGAGGCCAGGGCAGAGGGATAACCCAAGAGCACGCAACAGGGGCTGTTCATCGAGGCAGAGGTCGCTGGGGGTGGTTTTGAGGGTGTTGGGGGTTTGTTTGGGGGTTTTGGGGGTTTTTTGTCTTCAGGTTGGTTTGAGGTTTGATTTTAGCAGAGAGGAGTGGGACTGGGGCAAGTGACCGATGCTCTGCGGCAGAGGGATGGCTGGGTCTGTGCAGCTAGGAGAACACTGGAGGGAAGTCTGATGAGGGAGCTGGGAGAAGAGGAGGCTGAGGGGGGACCTCATTGCTGTCTCTCAATCTGTGAGGGGTGGGTGTCAGGAGGATGGAGCCAGGCTCTGCTCAAGGGCATCTGGGGACAGGACAAGGGGCACTGGGTGCCAGCTGGAACAGAGGAGGTTCCCTCTCAATCTCAGCAGGACCTTCTTCCCAGGGAGGGTCCCGGAGCACTGGAAGGGGCTGCCCAGGGGGGCTGTGGAGTCTCCTTCTCTGCAGACGTTCCAGCCCCGCCTGGCTGTGTTCCTGTGCCACTGGGTCTGGGGGATCCTGCTGTGGCAGGGGGACTGGACTGGATGATCTTCCGAGGTCCCTTCCGATCCCTGAGGATGCTAGGATTCTCATGGAGTCGTTTCAGGAGCCCAGAGAGAAATATGCAGCTCTGGGAACCCGCATTCCTCCCGTGTCCCAGTCCCATACCCTCTGCATAGTTCACCTCCCCTCCCACTGACTCGAGGATCCGGTGAGTGATGCTGCTCTCTGCACTCTGATTAAAGCAGAGCGTGGACTCCTTTCACCAAACTTCATTAGAGTTACCAGCAATGAGGAAGCCTTTCAGTCGTTGGCAGCACAGCCAGTTTCTGCAGCCCTCCTCGCATCCAGATCCATAAATCATGGAAATCTTCGGGGACTCCGACTTCCTGGGGAGCAGAGGTCAAGCTACAGTGGAAACAGTAAATATCAGCTTCTCCCAGATGTGCAGAGGGAACATCTGGTTGCATCTCCTCTGCCCGTTAAGATGTTGAGTCAGTTAACTGTAGGCAAAACAGGACCGGGCCGTGTCCCTGGCTGGGTTCTAGCGAGGGGCGAGGGCGCTCTGTGCGGGGCTTCGGCTGGCGCCGTTCCCAGAGGAGGGGGTCAGCTGGGGGGACAGTGGCAGCCCCGTAGCTAATTAACCTGGAAATACTTTGCTCCCTTTTCTGCCCCAAACAAAGAGCAGACAGGACCCCTCAGCCCACCCCCTTTTTCTTCCCCTAAGAGCGAATGCAATCTGTGTGGGGCTGCAAAGGGGAGCTGGATGGGTTTTACACGGCTGGGGATTTCATCTGGCAGCTGGGCAAGAACAACCCAGGGACCAGGAGAGGGTGGGCACTGACCTGGTGGGAAGCAGTGCAGGAGAAAGGGATCCGGGGGT
>VZRI01002325.1:0-46236 GCA_013397515.1 Upupa epops | reverse complement strand
TGTCCTGGTTTGAAAATTACCAAGAGAGAGCTTCCCCCACCCCACCCCCCAAGGGTGGTGGTGGGTGAGCAATGGCTCTCAACCCCCTGACACCAAAGGGTGGAACACAAAAGAGCCCAAGCCTGGCTGCAGCTCTTCTGTGGGGGTAGCCATGGCCTTCTGGACTGAAGCCAACACCAGCCCACCCTAGCTTCTGGCAGGTGCCAAGGAGACAAGCCACTGTCCATACCTGCTGACCCCCTTTGCTGGGGGTGAACCCGCAGCCTTCCCCTCTTTTGCTGAGCACTCAGATATAGAAAAGCCAGCACCAACTCGTTCCTGTTCTTGGCAGTGAGCCAAAGTAAGGGCAACCCCTCTACATAGCCACTCTGCAGCGATCACCTTTGAAGATGCCAGACAGAGGTGAGCTCTTAACCCTCTACCTCCCTTGGTGCCTAACTACAGGGAGAAGAAAGAAAGGCTCTGCATAAGGACTGTAGAAAGCCCTTGGACGAGACCTGAAAAGCCTATTTGCCATTAACAGGCATGGCCCCACATTACCAGCACCACATTGGTTTTGTCTCCACTGGACTGGCAAAGATCCTGTATATTCTGCCACTGAGAGACTGAGAGAAGCCTCTACTAAGAGAGGGAAAGATAGATAACAAATACTGATCTCCTAAGCCTTTGGCAAACAGAGAGAGTCTGAAATTCTGTTGTATCCTCTACATTTGATGCTGCTGTAGCCTCAAAGAAGAGCTCCAAGCCAATGGGAACTAGAAGTACGCTAGAGACATCACTGAGGGATGATGTCTGTATGAGGATCGGAAAAGGAACTTTTCTGCAAGCACCAAATGTGTATTTTGTGCTGTATTCCTGCCAACACCCCCCCACACCCCCTTTTTTCTTCTGGAAAATGGGGTGCAAGTGTGTGTGTGTGTGTGTGTGTGGTGGCTTTTGTGGTTATGAGTGTTGGCATACATGGTCTTGCCTAGAGCTCTTATCTAAGGCCAAAACCCGATGTTTTAGCTGTCTCACATTTCTCTCAGTGTGTAAAGGCATTGTGATACAGTTTCTGGTTTACCTTTTTGATTCTTTTACTTGTTTGAGGATTTTTTCTTTTTTCTATTGGTGATTCAATTATTGGATTCAATAAATTGTTGTCTTTTTTAGCAAAGTTGCTTCACTGCCTGTTGAACTCTCCATGAGAGCTGGTTGTTGTACTTGAATTGCAGCCACCAACCCAGACTGATTTAAACCCTCTCCCTAAATCATTACAATCTCCCAGCATCCACCCATTTAGTCACAACATCATAGAAGACTATCAGATCAGTCACACATGATTTCCCCTTGCTAAATCCATGCTGACTACTTCTGATTACGTTCTTGTCATCAGTATTCTTAGAGATGACCTCCAGAATGAACTGGTCCATCATTTTTCCAGGATGGAGGTTGCCTAGATCTTCCTTTTTAAAAACAAGTGACATTAGCTTTCCTCCAGTCCTCAGGTACCTCTGCTGTTAACAATTATCTCTCAAAAATAATGGAGAGTGGAAGAGCAACATCAGCCAGTTGTCTCAACACTCTTGGATGCATCTCATAGATTTATGAATATTCGACTTTTGTAATTGATCACCAACCCAGTCCTCTTTAGTCACTGGAAAATCTTCCCCTACAAACTCTCACTCCTGTTTCCTGGGTCTTAAGTTCCCAAGGGCTACTCTGAGGAGTAAAAACTGAAGCAAAGACATTATTTAGCATTTCTGTCTTCTATGCATCTGGTTATCAGGGCTGCCACCTCATTCAACAGTGGGCCTACACTATCCTTATTCCTCCTTTTACTACTAATATATTTATAAAAGTCCTTTTATGTCACATTCCTTGCACAATAGGATAACTAGAGAGTTCTCCTTTTTAATTTTCTTTTGGTTTTGATGCAGGACTCAGATTTTCAAATCCTGCCCTGAGTTCAGTGCTGCTAATATCCTTATGAGCTTTTCTAGGTGGGTTGCCATGAAATGTCACACTTGCTTTTTCCTCCAAAATTCTGGACAATAAATGTTATTGGTGAGCTGAGGCATAATATTAGTTAACCTATTTGATCTTTATGTGTGTGCAATTTGAATCACGTATGACCAGAATCTTCAGCAGGTTTTAACACTTGAGTCTTTCTGTAATGAGTACAGACTCTGCTGACTTTCTTGCGACATGTACAACTCCGTCAGCGACATGTCCAGTTGTGTATGCGTAAGCAAACCACCACTTCCTCTGTGCCATTACCAGCTGTTTGCTTGAACACACTTCTTTCTTGAGCACCTTTCCATCATCACATGGACTCTGTAGCAGGAGCCATCAGTGTTCCCAAACCCTCTTTTGCTAAAATTAATGATGTGCAGCACATAAACAAGCTGTGCACGCTCTCTGCCAAGCCCCAGGAAAGCCTTGTGCCAAACCAAAAGCTGCAGGTGTCTCCATCTTCTTGGAAAGCATTAGTTGTCACTGATACATCTGTGTACATACAGATGTATAAATACCTATATGTTGATATATGCTTTGGTGTGTGTATGTATGGGGTCATGGAACAAAACCTTTGCATGGCCACTTTATAACTATGTTTAACCCTTCCATAAATCAATTAGGCAATCCAAAATCAAATGTTCTTTCAAGCTGTACTGCTAAGGAGATTATGTGGAGAGACCTGTATTTATAAGAAAAATTGATCTTTTTTAAGCATTGAGAATGTTGGGATTGAACATTTGTTCTAAGAGCTGGAAAAAAGGGAAGGTGTTTAATTTCGATGAAGTGTTTGTCAAAGCCTGCAGTAAGGTTTGTGTTAATGGATAAATAGAAGCAAACGTTACTGATGGCAGCCTTGGCGCTTGCAATACTATACATTATGACATTAGTATGGTGCCAGAAAGTGTTTTCCAACCGAGTTTGAGTGAAAGAGAAGAAGGATCTGAGTGCTGAGTGAGAAAATGGTGAAGGTAATGCAATGACAGAAGTTTCCATTGTAGTAAAACTGTTAGAACTTCAAGGAATCCTTTCAGAACTTGGGGTTGTATATTCAACTTTTTCAGCTGGCTTTTCTCCAGGAACTCAGAATGAGTTATGGGTCTGCCAGGAACATAGAAAATACTAAGAGAATTGGAAGGGAGGAAGGCAAACCATTGAATTATACAGCTATTCAAATAAAAATAATGTGCTTTGCAGAAAATTTTCTAAAGTAAAATCTGCCAAACTGTCCATAATAGCTGATAGAGAGGTCTGTAATTGAAATACTATGTATAACTTGAATAATTTTTCAAATGTTGGTAACTTTGAACCTTTTTGAAGTTACTTTACTTCTAAATGTCATGTCTCACTAGGGATCCTGCAACATGATTGTGTTTTTGTTAGTAAACACTGGAGTAATTCTGTGTCATTTTTGAGGTTGAAGAGTGGAGTTTCATGTGAGGTGGTAGGCAAGATGGATTTTCAGAGATGGGTAGGCAGTCTTTGGTTTGGAAGATGTTCTGCTTTGAAAACTGGCCAGGGTGTGCTCAGACAGCATATGTTTATGTATCTTCATTTATATTTGGAAAAAATATATCTGGAAGATATTAGAAGTGCACCTACCACAAATGCTAACTTGGAAAAGAGTAAGAACCCAAAACAGTGCCATCTTGTTGTAATAGGGCTGTTGAAGTACAGGTCTTTGGTAGGTTTGGGCTTCTGCATTTGGGAAGGTGTTACGTCACTAAAAAATGCCAGCAGCAAAGTATCACACGCACATATAGTGAATAATTTTCTAAAGCAACGATTGTGTGTGCAGTGTGAATTATATACTGCTGCTGTAAATGAAGTCTTTAATTGTATGGTCACATACGCATCCTTAATGCAGGGTTTTTATTCTTAATACCTCTCACAAAGATGTGTGCTATTTCTAATTATTACATGTTGTTGTATGCCAGGCACTCAAAGTGATTTGTATTAAGTGAATTACATTTGCCCAATTCAGTAAAGGTTAAACAGCACAGTAATTATGAAGAATTTTCTGGTAGTAGATTCCACAGAATAATCTAATCTGCTGCCTAATTTTATCTGCTGTACTTTAGCAAGATTGCAAATAGATTATAAGATGTTTTGGGAATAGTAATTTATGAGGAGGAAAAAAGAAAGGCCAAAACCTCAGGGTATAACTGGCTGTTTGAATACAGTAAATTAATAAAGGCTGACTGTAATTCGTGATAATGAAAACAAAAAAAGTGTGTGAGGTAGGGACACAGCATAGCTGAAGTGACTGTGTGAGAGTGTGATGGGGGGCTGTATGGGATTCGTTGGCTGGAATTTGATTCTGCTGTTCTCTGACACTTGAACGATCAGTCTTTGTTGTTTTTAATGACACTTTGAATTATGTAATTACTTTTGTATTAAGATGATTCTTTGTCCCCAGTGTCTGAAATCTGATGGCTTCACTGTTTTGTTGAAATGCTTTATTGTCCTTACAGAATTAATATGTTTTTACTTTATTATGAAAGCACTTTTGCTTTAAGCCCAGAATTCCTTCACATCTAATGCAAGCAGAAGGAATCACCAAGGAGACTGACAGATAAATTGTTTTCTTCCATGTTTTCAACAGCAGTGAACTTGTATTAGATCACATATTGGTAAAGTCTAGGGTCTCCTCTAGGTTTTCTTGAGGAAAATAGTCAGAATAAAAGCATTGAAGGCAGTTTAGTTGGCTGAAAACTGTATTACATTGACAGAAAGGACAATTAATGTAAATGCTACTGTGTTACAAGTAGTTTGTGAGAGCCTCTTCCACAAACTTTTGTTGCCTAATGTGGTAATGTCTAGTAAATGTTGGTAGTTTTGGTGACATCTTAATTGCTTGTTAGTGACCAGGAGCGTCCTTCCTCACCACATGTATGACTTTCCTTTTCTTGGGGCTGGCTATGTGAAAGCAAGTATGACCAGACAGACGTTGCTTTTAGATGGGTAACTGTGGAAATGGGCAGATATCCAGAAAAAGACACTATATGGCATGAAAATAACACCAATGGACTATGTAGCTTTTTGTCACCCCATGCCAATGCGTAGGCTTCCTCCTCATTTTGCATCCTGTCACCAGTAGATCTGGCACATTTACCAATTGGCTCCTTTGCATTCTGCATTGTGCTTTGCCTTCAGCTGATGCTATGCTACTCAAGATGAATTGAATTCACCATGAATGTTAGAACAAATAATCAAATAAGCTGTTTTACATAATAAAAAGAGATATAAAATTGACACTTGGATGTGTCAAGGTCCAGACTTGTCTTGGCTCTGTTTATTTGTCTTTAAGCATGGTTTTAATGCAGCCATCAACATGTCTGATGTGCCATTCTGTACGTGTGGACTGCTGATGCCCTTATGCAGGCAAAGAGGTTCGAGAACTGGGAAAAGAACAATTTTCTTAATTTGTTTAGATGGTCTTAGAACTTGCTTTCAGCTTTGCTTGGAGATAATGGAGCCTAAGACTTCTATGTTCAGTTTCTTTGAGCTAACTTCAACAGACTGGTGGTTTAATTGTAATAAAATTATCTGAATAGAATACAGGTTAAAATAACACAAGAGACTAGAAGGGGGATGTGGGAGAAGTGATACAGTTTTGGCAGCTTATGTTCATGTCTCTGTACAGATTTTTATTGCTTGAGATATGATCATACTTCACTATCTTTTTTACTATTAAAGCTATTTTTTTCCTACATAATAGTTTTTCATTTGATCTGTGACAGGAAGCTTCTGCCTTTTTTTTTTTTTTTTGGCAGCAAAGACAATTAAATGCTATCAAGCCAGGATGTATCTTTTAATCTTCTTTCTTTCTGCCCTTGAACCACTGCTGATTGGTTCTAAAAAAGGATTAATGCCAAACTAAAACCTGTTTGCTGTGCTGTCCACATACACCTCTGCTGTTTCTTTGGGTGCTCCTCTTTTTTAAAGCTCATAATAAGCTTTTTCAAACTTTACTATATCTTCACTCAAATTCCCTGTGCTGCTTAGAATCATCAAATTCTTCTAGATCATAGAACATTCCATAGTCCTCCTGTTACTTGGTCATAGAAACTTGGTTCCTTTCCTTATGGTATACCTGAGTAGGGCAGGGCATCTCCCTGGATACTTTTAGAACTGATTTCTTTCACTTAATTCCCATAATGATTTTGTTCGTTCAGTTTTTAGATTTATTGAATCAGAAATATGATCAACTATTACAGTAGTATCATAACATCAATACTGTGGTTATTAGTTAAGTGGTTCAAAAGTTTCTGTCCTTGCAATTTCCCTTTCCAGACAGGCAAAAGCATAGGTTCTGCTGACACAATTCAATTTTTTTAATCTGTATCTTGTTCTGAAACCTCACATCTTGGTAAAATGGCTGCTTTTGTACAAAAACTCCATTACTGTGCATTATACGGCATACACTACTGTTCCTGACATTGTGCAGGCAGGAGTCTGGCATGTTAGAGTTCATTTAACTTTTCAAGATCGAATTCATTCCAGGTGTATCTGCAAAATGTTTTTTTTTTTTTATGATGTGGTTTTGGTTTTTTTCTTGATGTTTAGTTCCTGTTATCTAAATACCTTGGATCACAATTAATGAAGAAGAAATTAAATTGAAAGTGCAAAATAATCAACTACTCTTTGGGAATGGATATAGTGAAATTAATTTTAAATGTAGATATTTGAGGCAGAGGACTTGTGGGTGCTTCTCTGGTAACAGTCAATTGAAGTCAATTTGTCCATCAAATTACCCAAATGTTATGTTTTCCACAGCCATGAGAGATTTCTTCTGCTCGCGGGTGGCAGCTTGGCCATCAGGGATGTTGCAGAGGAGGACGTGGGGACATACACCTGCATAGCTGATAACGGGAATGAAACAATTGAAGCTCAAGCAGAACTTATGGTCCAAGGTAGGTTGAACATTTAACTTTCAGAAATGAAATCTCTCCAGGTGGCTTTTCATAAGAGTTTTATGGGACAATCAGCAGTTCTGCATTATGTCACCACTGTATTTAACTGTATCTGTGTAAAACTTGGCACGAACAAGATGTGGAATTTTTTTATGAACATAGTGGGGGAATATTCTGAGAGCACAATGTCAATGCTCACTTTACTCTGTTGCCTACTACCTGTAACTTGAGGTTCACCTTGCACTTTGTTCCCCACTGACCTTAGAACTGGCTTTCCACATTTCTCTTGCTTTCTGTAGATTACTGGTGCAGAAGTATTTTAGCTCTGCTCTTTAGAAGGTATTGAAGAGCATCTGAAAAATCTACCCTCTGTGGGGCCTGTTCAAGTGCAGTACAACTCAACTTTGACTCAAAGCTAACAAGCTCTGGTCATGCAGAGAATAGCCCACGTTTTTGTGACCTTGTTTCATGGGCTAATAGAACAAAGATGGGTTCTCTGTCTTTAAATACTTACATGTTGATGTTTCATAATGCTATGTGATGGGTTTAAGCAGTTTGTGTTATGTGTTTTCATAGAATCACAGTATGGTAGGAGTTGAAAGAGACCACTGGAGATGATCTTGTCTAATTCCCCCACCAGAGCAGGTTCACAGACAGGTCCTGAAGGTTTCCAGAGGAGTCGTCTCCACAACTTCTCCAGGCAGGCTTGTTTCAGTGCTGTGTGACTCACACTGTTAAAAAAGGCTTATCTTCACATTGAACCTTCTGTGGTTTAGTTTATGCCCATTAGCCCTTGTCCTATCACTGGGGATCACTGAGAAGAGCCTGATCCCATCATCCTGATACTCACTCTTCATATATTTACAAGTGTCTGTGAGGTCACCTGTGTGTCTCCTCTCCAGGCTCAGTTCTCCCATCTTCTCCTTATAAGAAAAATGCTACAGCCATCTGATCATCTCAGTGCATCTGTGCTGGACTCTCTCCAGTAGCTCCCTGTCTCTCCTGAACTGAGGAGCTCAGGTCTGGATGCAGCCTAACCAGGGCACAGGGTTAGGATTGACCTCCTTTGACCTACTGGTCATTCTTTTCTTAATGCACCTCAAGAGACCATTGGCTTTCTTGGCCACAAGGGCCCATTGATGGCTCATGGTCAGCCTGTGGTCCACCAGCAGTGTCAGATCTTTTCCTCAGAGCTGCTCTCAAGCAGGAAAGTCTAAAAGCTGTGATGATGAATGGTGTTGGTCTTTCCCAGGTGCAGCCTCTACACTTGTCCTTGTGGAACCTCATCTGGCTTTTCTCTGCCCAACTTTGCAGCCTGCACAGGTCGGGGTGGATGGCAGCAGAGCCCTCTAGCCACTCATGCCAGCTTTGTGTCATCAGCAAACTTGCTGAGGATGCACTCTGTCCATCCCTTCATCCAGGCCATTGATGGATCTGTTGAATAGGACTGGATCCAACACTGACCCATGAGGAACAGCACTAGACACAGGCCTCCAACTTGACTCTGCCCCTCTGACCACAGTTCTCTGAGTTCTGCCCTTTAGCCAGTTCCCAGTCCACCCAACTGCATAGGCATCCAGTCTACCTTTTTGAAGTTTAGCTGAGGATGTCATCTGACATAGTGTCAAAAGCCTTGCTGAAGTCAAGGAAGACTTTTGAGTTCCAACTTACATATCTTATGAAATTGACACTAGGCTTTGTGTTTTATGGGTGATGGCAAAATTAATATTATTAACATGATGGAATTAAGCTAAGCAAGTTATAGATAAGACTGAGCTTGCAATCTTAATGTAGGATATAGAAGCCAGGTTGCTTGGGGGATGAAAGTAATCCTGAGATCACTCTTTGCTGCTTATCTGAGCCAAATGTAAGTGATTTCTTTATTTGCTTGTGAGGATCTGTAGTATGTTCTTTTCTGTAGAAATTTTCTTACATACTGGGCACAAAGGAAAACGATTCTTTTAATGCTTAGCCATTAAAATGTACTAAAGATTAGGCAGAATGTTTTTTGGAAGGTTGCGCTTTTTGATTTTAATTCTTAGTTTTAATCTTAATTCTGCTTTGCTATGAAAGGTCACTGTAAAGAGTAATAATATTTCTGCTTTACTGTAATTTTGTGAAGGGTTGAATAGTTAAGAGCAGCTGCTATCTGATCTCACTGTATCATTTTCTTCTAGACTTGAAAAATTGTCATATCTTCACACCTAATAGCTGCATGATTCTGCTTAATTTAAGCTGCTTCTGTCATTCTCAGAAATTAGTTTGGCAGAAGGTTCATACAAGAAATCAATTTTTGAGGTATAGAATTCCTTTATCTCATCTGATTTTCTGCATTTCACCTATTTCAAGTACCTGGAGATAGTCTGTTAAATGACCTGTCCCACATTATTAAAAGAATGTGAGAGGAGTCTTCTATTGCCCTTACATTTAGTTTAAAAAACAGTTAGCTTCCCTACATGCATTGGAGAAGGACTGAGTCTGGAAAAATGGCTTTAACTAGAAAAGAGTACCGTATTAGTGAGGTGCTGAAGGGTCCAGAAGCACCTGTTTTCCTCTTTATATACAAAGTGCATCTGAGAGTTAGAGTTAGAGGAATTTTGTTTTATCCAGAGGATGATGGAAAATTAGTATAATGTTTTGGTGTAGACTAGCAATATGCTACAAGTGCCACAGACCGTAGGAATACAGGGTAAGATACTGTTTTGCTGTGGGGAAAGTGAATACTGGTGTTGAAAGTGTTTCTAATTGAGTTTGGTGAGTTTTGTTTTTTATGTAGCCTACATTTTGAGGATTTTTGAAGAAAGACTAATAGATGGATACCTGTTTTTGTCATTAGTATCTTTCTTTGTACCTTTATCTCTGAAACATCTTGGAATTTCCACCACTTGTTAAACCTGGGTCTTCTGTGATTTGGTACAAAGGGATTTTTTTGAAAAATGCAGGGAATTAAAAATAGTTGTAAATTCAAGTACATCTTGGAAGATCACGGTTTTTGAGCTTCAGTCAACTGCCTAGAATTAATTCATTATGTCCTATTGGGTGGCATAGGCTCTTCTGCCCTCCTCTAAGCATAATCGTGCCCACTGGAAGGTGGGCATTATCTCCACAACTCTCCTCTCCACAGCCCTCCATGAACAATCCCCAATATGCATGAGGGAGCCAGTGACTGAAGCTCTCAGTGATGGATCTGTTGGAAGTACGATTTTCGGGACAAAGGGAAAGGTGTAAAAAAGTGAAGAGACACCTTGAAGCAAACTCACAAGCCTGCTCTGCATCAAAGAGCACGACAGAAGTTTCAAGTCATGTGTGCACAAAATCTCATGTACTCATGTGTCATGCACCAAATGTTTGAGTTCTGTGTTTGAGAAGTGATTTGAATATGGAAGAAAACACCTCCACACAATCTTTGGTGACAGATTACTACTTTTAAATGAATTCACTAACTCTTACGTATTTTAGTGTTGCAAATAGTAATTGCAGGTAAGTAACTCTATCACAATAATAGGAACTTATCTGTGATGAGCAGCATGTTCTAGTGAAAAGTGTTGCTGCCCACGGCAGGGGGGTTGGAACTAGATGATCTCTAAGGTCCCTTCCAATGTAAACCATTCTGTGAGATGTCCTGAGAGAATGTCTGCAGCTGAGAGAGTCTCAGCCCCTAAAGCTGAACATTTCTGCATGCCATCCACATTTGAGATAGTCTTTATGGACTAAATGCGTAAGAAGTGTGTCCAGTGTTGTCCCTGCTCACTTTCCATTGAATTAATCTTGGGTATAGAATGTCCATGTCCTTGTGCTCAGATCCAGCACCTTCAAGGTCCCTTTGCTGGGGTAGGTGCCCTCCTGTGAAGCAAGGCAATAACTTGGTGTCTGAAAATCCTCAGTATAAAGTCCAGTTTCTGTGGGCTATGTGGGGTGTTCTTGCCCATGCTGTCATCGGGACAAATGGCCCTGGCAACCAGATTTATTTACAACACATGTAATGAATCAAGAGCACTGGAAAAATTTGGTTTACTTTCACCAGCAATGAAAGAATCTGTAGCATTTCCCTTAGATAATAGTGGAGAGTGATGAAAGAAAAGCTGGGGAAACAAGCCGTAAATATATTGAAAATGTAGTCAGCTGCCTTCTGTTCAGTCTAAAGCCTGCAGCCTGGAAAAGCCATAGTGGCAGTTAAATGCTGAGAAGGTTACAAGTTCATTCTTCATCTGGGAAATATTTCAAATTTATTACTGTGCTCAGTGCCTCTGGGATTTCTGCAAATGCTGTGACATGGGTTACATCACCCCATGAGGTTCCTGTCTCTTGCCTTGGTGCTTAGGTTGTAGATAATGAGCTTAGAGAGAGTATTCTGTTGGAATATTTACTGTAGTTAATACTGAACCAGAAAATAATAAACAACAATAATTTTCCATTCTTGTTTCCCTTATAAATGGATATGGCTGGTCTGAAGTCTTAAAAAAAATTAATTGCTGCATTTGAGTGAGCAGAATCTATTCATTGTCTGTGTTATTACTTGTCAGTGGGTTTTTTGGAGCTGCAGAAGGTTGGCTCTTGAGTCATCTTGAGAGAGCATTCAGTGTCTGATAGTGTTTCTTACATGCTGGCCTTAAATGCCTTATTGACAGAAGAGGAAGGCTGTATTTTTGCTACCTGTGGTGATAAACAGGAGGTTGCACATGGTACTAGGCTCGTTTGTATGGTATGGAAATTGGAACGGCATGGAAGAAACAAAGGCAGAAGTGTTGTGGTAGAATTATCGGTGTTGTGCTTTGGAAGGAAATGCAGAACAATGTTTTCTGAGAGCTGAAAAGCCTTGTGCTGATGGCACATCCTTACTCTAGCAAAAAACCCCATATGTAAGAAAACACTTTCTGTGCTTTTTGTGCAAAGACTGGGTAGAAATGTAGATAATGAATGAGAGAAAGTCCATGTGTTATCTAGCCAATAGCTTTTAAATTAATACTCAGGGACACAAATCCAATTTGAAAAAATTCTGTTTTTATGATGCAGCAGAGCTGTGGTTGGGTGGGAGTCTAGGCCAGCTGAAACACTCCTGTCTGCAAGGCATTATCACACAAAAAACCATCATAGAACCTTTTGAACCTTACTCACTGTAGTTGCTGAACCACTGTAAATTTTTTGTATTTTTTGTAAACTTTATGTTTTCCAAAGAGCAGGTGGAAGACTTGTCCAGCTCTTGCTGTACGTCAGAAGCATAGGACAGTAAAACTTGTTTGAGAGCTTGGTGTTGTCCTGAATAGGAGCACACAAATTTGTTTTCTTCAACTATAACTCCAAATATTATGAATGAGCTTTGCTGGCAGTTTGAAGAAGGATTCTCTGTAGCAGTGCAAGTGTTTAAAATTCGGTGGTGTTGTCACAGAACAAGGGAAGCTGAATGTGCTAACAAGAAACTGTGGGCAGTCTTCACAATCAGCAATCTCTGTCCTGTTGCTCTCTCTTGTTTTGTAGTGTTCCAGGGGGCAAACCCTTCGTGAAGCTTAGGACTGACTGGTCTGTGTGTTCGCTCTTTCATGGGGTTAGGGTTGAACTACCACAGCGCCTGTGCTGTGCATGTGAGCAGAACCTAGCTTCTGTGCTACATCAGTACAGAGAGATGTCTGAAAACTTATAGTGAGGTGGTGTTCGAGCCTTGTAGTGGTGCATCCCCTCTACTATGAGCCACCCCCAGGTCACTAAGTTGCTGTGGAGATTGTGCAGTTCAGGCACTCACTGCAGTAACAGATGGGGTTTGATTTAAACTGCTGCAGAGGAACGAGAGTGGTATGTGCAACTATACCCACTAGAAGACCAGGATGAGGACCTGGAAATGGGTGACCTGTCTCTGAAGCTTCTGGCACAGGATGTGAAAGGCTGCATTTGTCAACCTGAAATCAGTCCCACTCTTTGATCATGCCGTGGCTGAGAATGTCACACCCCTGCTTCATCCAGAAGCACCAGCTCACAGCATGTGCTCTTCCCAGCTGTGGTGACTTCCCACTAACCAGCAGGAAGGACCATGAATGTGGCAGTTCTGGGTTTGAACACATCTGTAATTTACTACACATCCCAGTTGTATGTAGAAAATCTTTGTGTTCCATAGTTGCCACATAGTTTTCCAACAGATTTTTGCAGCACTGAAAAAACAATTGCAAACCAGCCCAAAATAGTTAAACATTAAGGAGAGCACAGATGAGATGCTTTGGCTGAGTGCCCATGACTGCATTGCATGGGGGTGGGAGAGGTGATGCCTCCGGAACTGCACATGGAAGGCAGATGAGGCAAATGCGAAAAACCAATGTTGCTTTATTTATTTATATATATATATATAAAATACCATCAAGAAAGACAAAACCAAATTATCAGTAACCCATACAATTCACACAAATGGTTTTCCTTGTAAATGTTCTTGAGTAATCCTTGGGGATGATGAAAATGTTGCTAAATTAAGCAGCAGTGTCTTAAATATCTGCAGTGCTGAAACCGATATTGAACTAAGGGAATTGTAAAAGCAGGTTTCTTTTTCAGCTAGAATTTCTAATAAATTAAGATTGTATTAAGGGATGGGGGGTGTCTAAAACAGCTGCTGTTTTACGGAAAGGCTTTTTCTCACAGAATGGCTTTTAAGGCAATAAGGTTGCTATCAATACCTTTTGCTCTAGACAATCAGTTACAGAAAATGCACAATTTTGCTTACGTTTCATAGATAAATCTGTCTAGTCTCTAAAAATGTGCTGTTTAGTTCGGAACAAGATTTACCTGACACAGCATTGACTATCTTATGCTCCCTTTCCCATATTTTTATTTATTCTGCTGCTTCCTTGGACCATAATGTCTGTCTGAAGTACTGCTGTTGAGATGACAGTTTGGGGAAGTGAAGTCTGCCCACCTCTACTTTCTCTACCTGGGTTTCAGCTGGGTTCTGGGTGCTCTGTTTTCCTTTAGGTTGTTTGGAGCAAAAGGCTTTCATCCCCTGAAATTCATCACATTGGATATGTCAAGCATGATACAATCATGAACTAGGGAAAACCACAGGGTTTTCATTATTGGTTTTATTCCCATTAAAAAGAAATGACAGTATTTCAATTTTAAAAAAATGTGAAAGATTGAGTAGTAATTTTTAAGATGCATGTGCCAAAGGCTAACAGGAAATTTGAATGTGTGAACTGAGCCGCTCATTAAAATGCCGCCTTCTTCTAAGTGAGAACTCTTTTTATAGAAACTGTGCCCTAAATGGCAAGTAGTTTTCTCTGTATATCAGGGTCATCTTTCCTTGGTTAATTGGTTGAATCAAGCTTTACATTTGACTCTTGCATTTATGGCTTTTAAGGAGGAGGGGTGTCCATTTCAACATAGACTTTTGCCTTAGTTTTGCACCACCAAATTTCATGATGAAATGTGAGAGTGACATAAAAATGGAAATTAAGAACACCAAGCATTACTTAAATAAGTCTCGAGAGAGAGGCCGTGCCATAAAGTATACATACACTTTCTTTCAAGTTAAATTTTTATGATAGTTAAGCTGACTCTCATCCCACCAGATAATGTATTTCTCCAGTGGGAGCTAGATGAGTGCAATTACTAGATGTCTCATTATACAGACCATAGTCCTTGGCAGGGAAGTTTATCCCAAAGTTAAAGATGAAACCATTCAGTGATTTGTTGTTATCTTAGCTGACTTATTCCCTATGCAGTCTTGCAATTAATTACTTTGTCTTCATGATGAGAATAATGTAAAAGAAAAACACTGTGGAGTTTTGATTCCTCAGGTAAACACAGTTTTTGTGGTTACACTGTCAGTTGAAGTAACACACTGTTTTGTAGTAGGCCTGAAGGTCTTGGCAGCAGGTGTGATCTATGTAATGACATGGTTCTGTGCTCTTCCGTGATACTTCTGAGATCCTCCGTTCAAAACTGCTGAAGGGAGGTCGGACCTATAAGAAAATGGGCTAGAGTACCTCTCCTTATGAGGCCAGACTGAGAGAGTCGAGGCTGTTCAGTCTGGAGAAGAGGAGACTCTGAGATGACCTTATTGTGGCCTTCCAGTATCTGAAGGGGGCTACAAAAATGCTGGGGAGGGGCTTTTTAGGATCTCAGGTAGCAACAGGACTAGGGGGAATGGAGGAAAGCTGGAGATGGATAGGTTTAGACTTGATGTGAGGAGGAAGTTCTTCATCGTGAGAGTGGTGAGAGCTTGGAATGGGTTGCCCAGGGAGGTGGTTGGGGCCCCATCCCTGGAGGTGTTTAAGGCCAGGCTGGATGAGGCTCTGGCCAGCCTGATCTAGGGTGGGGTGTCCCTGCCTATGGCAGGGGGTGTGGAACTGGATGATCCTGTGGTTCCTTCCAACCCTGACCGATTCTGTAACTTCTTCCCAGTGAGGGTGACGGGACACTGGAGGGGGCTGCCCAGGGGGTTTGTGGAGTCTCCTTTTTTGAAGACGTTTGAAACCCACCTGGACCTGGTCTAGGTGATCCTAATGTGTGTGGCAGGGGGATTGGACTGAATGATCTTTCCAGGTCAGTTCCAATCTGTAATAATACTCTGTTCTGTGACTTGGTCTAGGTGTCCAGCTGTGGCAGGGGGACTGGACTAGATGATCTTTCAAGGTCTCTTCCGATCCCTGATGATTCTGATTCTATGAATGGTATCCAAGGTAACAGAACAGAAGGCTAGTTAATGGTTAGTGAATGGCAGAAGGATATTTTCATGTGGAATATTTTTCTAAACAGTCCTGATTTCTGGGAGCTCTGCTAGGTCTTGTTTATTTTCAAGTACAGTCTGAATAATTTCTTCTATGGTCTTTCTTTTTTTGCATTCTTAGAAAGTCAGCTAAAGCCTCAGCATAGTGCTAAAGCATTTCACAAGTGAGGATGTGAGTTGCTATGCTGTATGGTATTAGTAAATTCCTGGACCTGCAAACACAAGCAGCAGTTCACTTCAGTAGGACCATGTATATTTTGCACAGTCCTACTACAGAGTAGAACTAGACTTAAAAGACATGGGGAAGTTTTAGCAGCCTTTAAAAAGAATCGCACTTCATGCCCTATCACTCCTCAAGCTCAATAGATTATTGGAGCTCCAACTTCAAATTAATTTTCCGTTTACTCTGATAGAATCTGTTTTAGGAAACGGACGATGCTCGTCTTGTCTGCATGGGATCTTTTGAGAAGCTTGAAGGCAGCCTTTCTGCATAGCACTGGAGCTGAGAGGCTGGAAGTGCAATTTAAAATGTGTCAGTCTTCTATAATGTGAATCTCTTTTTAGTTCAGCAGTTGGTTGTTTCTGGGAGCTGAGGCACTGCTCTTAAGCACACATTTTAGTAAATTAAAGTGATTTACTCTGAGCTATGTGTGATGCTTTGGGGGAGAATTTTTAAAATAGAATTTTGTCATTCCTGTGCCCTTTGGAGAAATATTTTTTCTTCAGCTTTTCCAGAATGTCTATAATTAATAACTTTGCTTACTGGCAATGTCAACAGTAGCATAGCTCTGATTTATAGTATTTATCTTTTGCCTGTTTGCTTTGTCTCTGCCACATCATGAATTGCCACATAGAATAAGCCCCATCTTAGGAAGATGATTCTCACCAGAAGATATTAAAAAAATAAAGTTTGTGAGCTGCTGTCCTTTACAGCAAATCCATCAGGCCCCTATCATTGTGCTGTAAATAATTAGTTGAAACTCGTTTTGGACAGCTATCCAAGAATTTGCATGGAGTGAGGAGGAAAAATAATCACTGGAGATGAAAGAGGAGGCTTGTTAGATTAGATCTTAAAAAGAAGTTCATCAGTATGAGATTGGAGAGACTCTGAAATTGATGGCCCAGAGTGGTTGTGGCTGCCTCCTCCCTGGAGGTGTTCAAGCCCAGGCTAGATGACGCCTTAAGCAACTAGCTATAGCTAAGAGGTGTCACTCCCATGTCAGGGGATTTGGAGCAGATGATCTCTAAGGTCCCGTCCAACCTGAGCTACTCTGTGATTCTATGATTGTTATGTAAGATTAGGCTTCTGATCTTTTGTGGATGGTGGTGGATCTGTCCTGGCACTGAGTGCAGATTTCTTTCTAGACAAATACTTTATCAGAACACTGCATGGTTATTGCTTTACTAATTTACTTAAATTGTCATTAGCGTGATTAACCAGTACAGAAGTGCTTTTTGGAGTTACTAATCTCCATGTTTTTTCTTTTGATTATAACTGGGGTAGTATAGGCATGACTTGCAGGATTGAGGGTTTAAGCAATTAACCTATTAATTTCTGTAAAATTTTTCTGGACTGTAAACAAGTGCAATAGAATACAAGGAGTAAAGCTTTCATGAAGCTTTTTATGTGGTCCATTGTTGTACCACCTTGCAAAAATGCTAAAAATCACATGATGTGCTTTAGAATTATACATCGGCTTTATTCTAGGGAGGTGCTAGTGCTTTATTTATGTTACCATAGTCGCTATTTAATTTACTGAGTTGAATTTACGAGCGACTGAGACTCCTAGATTCTGTCTTCCTAATTTATCAACCGGTTTGTATCAGTGTTGTGGAATACTCCATGCTTTACTGGGAAGAATTATTTTCTGAAATACTGCAAACTTACAATATTTGTTGGATGGATTTGAGATATGCCCCGCAAGCCATAGTACCTACTGTGATTTATCATCCTTGTGAAAACTCAAACAAACTGGACTTTAGAACAAAGACCTTGGCTGGGGTCTGTGCCTGTTTGAATCACCTGTGTTACAGTTTAGTTTTATTGTGCAGACATTCTTGTGAGTGGAGTGAGTGTCAAATTGACAAAGTGAATGGCAAAGAGATGACAGTAGTTCTGCTTGACTGAGGGAAATACTAGTATGTTTGGTATCTTGTTTGCACCAGTGTCCAAAAGCAGATGGCTAAGAGAATTTAAGTAAAGGGCAAGAATATTTGAGTCATGTCTCATTCTCCAGCTATTTGCAGATTGGGGGGGGAGGATGGGGTGTTCAGAGCTACATGCAGTTTCTACATTATTTAACAATCCTTAGTAGGTTTCTATTAATCCATCTCCTGTCCCCCCTCCAGCTTCCCTCCTTGTAAACTTACTGTATTCACAGCATCCCATGTCACTGGGAGGAGCAGCAATTCCTGTTTGTGTTTCAAACCCAATCTCTGTTAATTTCCTTTGATTTTTCTTTTCCTACTTTGCATGGGAAAAGGCTGGAGCAATCTGTCCTTATTCCCCCACCACACCACACATCATTTAATAGGATTTTACTGTGTCCTGCTTAGTCATTTCTTTTCAGACTGCAGTCCTGACTTGGTTGCATGTTCCTTATGTGAAAGCTGTTAGGTTCCAGTGGGTTATAATTAAGGTTACCTTAACTGGAGGAATTTGTAAAGTAGAAGAGACTTTGAAGTGAAGATAGGCTTTCATTCATTGATCTGGAAATTAAAGCTCTTAGATGACTCTGAATTTGTTGTTGCAAACCCAAAAAATGAAAAAGCATAACTTACCATAATTTTCTTACTTGACTAGGGGGAAAAAAGTGTTTTTCCAGTTGGGTGATTTCTGTAGGGATCTGCCTGTTTCCTGTGGAAGGTCTCATTGTGCTATGACAGAGATGAGGGGTTTAGTGGAGCAGGGGATTCAGTCTTTTTTTTATCTCTTTGCAGACTTAGTTGTTCATTGTCCCAAGCGATGTGATGCAGTCTGTATGCTTTAGTATCTTAAATGATTTTAAAGTCCTGAGCTTTTTGTGGCCTTCAGTAGATTGTCAGTCTCCAGCACTGCTCCGCTGTGAAGGCAGAACAGTCAAATATTCAAATAATTATACTAAATGTCAGGGCTGTCTCTAATTTGTCACTTCTTCCTCCTCCCTTGTTGTGGGATGAAGTTAGTAAAACCTTAAAATACATGTTCTCCTTTTATTTCTCCACATAGGGTCTTCCTGCCTATGCAGTGCACAAACATCACAGTGCTACTTTTATTGAGAAAATACTGAATATGTGATTTTTTTCTGCGTTGCAGGGATAGTAGTATGGTTTATTCATTATGCTCAGTTCAAATCCATATTTATTTCTGTTTTGTTATTGAGCACCATGGGATCTGAATCATTCATAAACAATAATGAATGTAGTTTTGCGCTCTGCTGAAATGAAGTGGTATTGAATCCATTTAAAAATTGGACTGAGACACAGAAAAATTAAGATGAAATGTATCTAGCTGTTTTAGTGCCCAATGTAAAACACTTAAAAATTGATCTGTTGAAAATATGCACCTCTTAATATGTCCCTTCTGAGCTAGAGAGGGTGTTAGGCACTGTAGAGAGGTCTGTGGCAGGGTGGAGCTGCAGAACACAGAGCTGAATGGCTGCAGTCACCTGTCAAAAACTCACGTTGGCTTCTGAACATTTTTTTCCAGGCATCTTCCTTCTCTTTTAGCATTTTGGCCAAAATGAAAAATTGGTGAACAGAATTTTTTCCTTCACTGATCAAAGAGATCTGAACAATTGTAATTTAGGATTTGAGTTTTTCATCAAATGCAATTCAAGGAAGAAAATTTGCAATATTCACCTTCTATGTATGACCTGGTTATCTCGTTTTAATATAGAGATCTGAAGTTTTCACAGGGAATGCCCAACAGAAGTTATATTAGAAAGACAAAAAACCCACCCATAAACTCCTTCTGGAAATTGTAATGAAAATTACCCTACCCCCTTCCCGCCCTGTTCATATGCAAGTAAAATGACACAAAGCTTTCAGTTGTTTCCTAATACAGAAGCATCTTCTAATAGTTTTTGTGAGGCAAGAAGACAGGGACAGCATAGGTCAGCAGATAATTGAATTAAAAGAAAAAGGGGTGAGAAGACAGCTTGAAGCAGAAAAGTAAATTCTTGACATCTGTGTTCTCAGCAGAATTTGAAGACTTTTTTTTAAAATTTGTTTAAATAAAAAGAAGGAACTTGGTGGGGAGGCTACCTGAAAATTGTAAAGCTAGTAAAAAGTATTACACGCCAAATCCATAAAGTGAACAGTAAGGTAATCATCAGGACCAGATGGTGTTCTCTTCAAACTTTTCAAGTGTGAAATCCTGAGTTACCAAGTGTGATGTGGAACCTGTCACTTAAATTAGCTCATCAAATTGAAAGAAAAAGAGACGAAAGATACTCAGTCAATATGACATGGGATTCTTTAAAAGTCCTTTGGGGGGAACATCTGAGGAATTGTGGATGAGTTCATCACATTAGGATGTCTGGGACAGTTAAGCTGACAAAAATTATGCAGGCATCAAGTATTGGAAGTTGACCTAACAAAACAATTGCAATGTTAGGAAAGGAATAGGCACCTGAATCCAAAAGTCCTTACATCACTCTCTAAATGTGTGATGGTCCTGTGTATCAAACACTGTTGTTGTCTCCCAAGTGTAGAAAGGCTTAAGGTGCAGTATAGCTAAGGAAGGTGTAGAATGTAACACAGGTGATCAAAGACAGTTGGAGTGTCAAAAACTGTTCTTTTCTGTAAAATTGTGAGCGCTCTATGGAAAGCAAATAGGAAACAAATGCTTTTTTCCTCTTCATTTTCAAGAATCAACAGATATCACTTGTTGTTTGATCGACTCAAACTTTTGACTTGAAGATGTGCAAAAAATGATGCATTTTCTCAGGGAGTATCGCATAGAACTCGTCTCTGTGAACAGTAGGGCTGTTGAAGGCTTGCCTGGATCCAGAAAGCAGTGAGAAGAGGTTTTTAAAGGCAAAATCTAACCAATGAATGCAGAGGTATCCCCACTTCTCAGGAAATCTATTGTCCAGAGTTTGCTGAATGTATGGATGCCTTGTTTTTCTGCCTCTCTTATATCCTTGATACCTGCCAGGTGGCACTGTGCAACCTTGACTGTATATCTGTTCCTGGATGTGTCTTGCTAAGAAGCAACCTGGTTCACCGGTTATCAGGGTGTGGTTACAGGGAAAGCAGTGCTCAGTGGACCAAATGACTTCCATCATACTGCATCTGTAACTAGAACAGATTGCCCAGAGCCCCATCCGGCCTGATCTTGAATGGTACCCCTTTCCAGCTTAAAACCATGACCTATTGTTCCTTACCCTTGTGAACAATCTTCCCCAGCTTTGTGACAGGCCCTTTTCGGGGATTGCTAGGTCACTGTAAGGTCCCTCTTCAGCCTGAACATCCCCAGCTCTCTCAGCCTGCCTTTATAACGCAGGTGCAACAGCCCTCTGAGTGTTTTTGTGGCCTCTTCTAGACATGCTCCAACATGTACTCATCCTTCTTATGTTGTGGGCTCCAGAACTGGATGCAGTACTCCAGGTGAGTACTCACTGGGCAGAGCAGAGGCATCTCTTCAGTTGTAAGATCATCAAGTCCAACCTTTGACATGGCACAGCCAGATCAAGTGCACATGTCAATATAAGAGCTTTTAACAGCAGTGTTTGTTGAACATGCAAGGCTCCTGACTATTTAGAAGTTCAGAATGCTTGCTTTAGAAGACAGCTTTCTGATTTTACTAAAGCTTGTTGGAATAATGAACCCAAATCCTTGTTTCTCAGGCCTTTTTCTGCAAGGCTTATTATTATTAATTCCTGCGCTGTAAATGTACTAGTTTTATTTCTCCCTGAAACAGAAATGCACATTTATTGAATTATATCCTGTCTCCTCTACCTCTCTAATGGATCAATACAATTTTACTTATTATTGTTCTGTACTATTCATCGTTATCTGCTTTCCTGGCAGTTGCAATCTCATCAAATGTGGTTTGTTTTTTTTCATTAGTATCTACTTATGAAAGTTTTCTTTTGGAGCTGCCTTCTGAAGCATTGTTCATACTTTAGCAGTTTCTTAATGAAGCTTTTCACAGTAAACATAAAACATTTGTTTTCAAATGAGTACAACTGCAATTCTGGTCATCCCCGGCCCTTCTCCCACCATGCAAATTGTATCTCCATGTAGTAGTCATTTCAGCATTTGTGCAGTAAAACATGCTGTGCTTGTAGTACTTTACATTTTAATGCCTTTTTTGGTTCTTGGTGCACTGATAATATTTTTTTACATTCATTTGACAGATTTTTGTTCTGTGGATGTTTCTCTCAAAATATTCCTTTTGTTTTGCTATGCAAATTTTCCAGCAACGTATTTATGTTTTAAGAACATGACAGCCCTGCTCAGAGGTGAAGATGACTTTTGACTTACCTGTGATGTAGTTGCTTTCTAAATGTTTTTTTTATTAAAGCATTTATGTTTGCCATTGCAAGTTTTAAGGAAGAACATTGTAATTCCCCATTTCTATTTACAGTGCTTTTTTTTTAGCATACACTTGAAGAAAACCAGTTAATTTGTACAACTGTATCATAAACAATAATGTTGTACTGTCAGACATCAGTCTGTGCATTTTATCTGTGTCTGAGTGGGACTGGCAGTTGTGTCACTGTGCAGCAGGATCAAAGTTCTGGAAATGCGTCTGTTTAGAAGGCTAGATGTTAAGTTTAAATTTGCCAGGATTCTAATAGGATCTGTAGCATACCCTAATGAAATACCTTGTTCTCCCTGGGGAAGAAAGTAGAATTCCTCTGAGCTTACCGTGATATGAAACAGCTTTTAACAGAAAATGTTAGTTGCTCACTGTAGTATAAGACAGGGGCTCTACCCAACAGCATCCACCAGGAATGTAGCCTTAAAATGGAAGTTATTTGACCAAGATTGCTTCAGTCATGATTAATGAGAGGTACACTAAGAAAATTTATCTAGTTGGCTTAGTTTTTATATGTAAGTGTGCAAAAACTTTTGGAATTAGAAGATGCTTTTGTGTTGGAATTGTAAGCATTGATGGCTGCAAAATACTTAGGAGAAGATATTTAGGTATTGACAAGAACTCGAATTTATTAGTGTGACTTCGGTAACTCTAATTTTGCTGTATTAAGGGTGTTCATAGGAGGCTGGAGAAACAGAAGTGGCTACTTGAGTCTTCTCTTTGACAATTTCCATTTGGACATTGGTGATTTGGTTGGAGGCAAGGAGAGTAATTTGTACAGAACAAAGATGGTGATGGAGGACATGAGGAGACAGCAGAACTGTGTAACAGATACCTGCCTCTCTTGAGCTGATGATTATGTTATGTTGGTTACGTCCAACACTGTGGACAAAACTCTGTTTGAGGAGGTTACATCTGCATAGTTTTGTCTGTGGCTCAATTTTGTTTATCAGGAATTGCTGCATTGCGACCCCTGGGGTTTTCATCCTCCTCTTGGGAGGGGATTTGACTTTTGGGAAAGGTTTACATGCATAAAAATGAAATCGTCTGTAGAATAGCAGTATTCTGATTTGATTATTGTAGAAGAAGGTTCATTGTGCTTATAACTAAGATAGTTGAATGTTCTGATGAGTTAATTGAGCAGAACTTGAATTTTTCCTTTCTTGTGTAGTTACAGCTCAGCTTCATGTTTCAGATTTGAAATGGGATTGTGAAACCGGAAACCTCTTTTCTTGCATCAGTAATTGTAAGACTGAAAGGAAAATTCTTAAAGGGATAGAGAAGAGGACAGAGTATAATTAATTTCTCCTTATTTGAAGGAGTACACATGGCTGAACTGAAAATAGATTCTTTCAACTATGCCCTTGAAAGGCCACAAAATTTCTCTTGTAATGAGAGAGAACAGGCAAGAGCTGCTGACCATTAGAGAGGCATTTGAAGAAACAGTTGTTCTGTGAAGTTGGAATTGAATGTTGCTGCTTCAGTTACTCAAAGGTTTCTAACCAGGATCTAAACTTTGGGTGTAGCTCCTTTTGCATACGTGTAGGTCCTCAGCTTTTCCTGTCCTATTACACTATTTCTCAAATAGTTCCTTACTTGGGTTTAGCTTAGAAGTTTGAATCAACTACTGACATAGATAAGGGTGAGGTTTTTTGTTCTTTTAAGTGTTTTGTATTTCAAAGCTACAACAGGCTGGAAGATACTCTTGATGGCAACTCTCTAAGGGTACCACAGTGCACATGAAATTCTGTGCGAGCATCTAACAAATTTGTGCGAGCATCTCACAAATTTAGTTACATGCATTCTAACATTAAGAGGAACAGAGAGTGGGATGAACTGCCAAGTCTTCTCTGGAGCTTAATTGTCTGTTTGGTACCAGGACACACAATCTTCTATTACAAATCTTATTTTATATGGGAATTGGCTCATTTGCTCTCTATTAGCAATTTAACTTCTCTGCCACAATCCTCTGTACTTGCATTGTGTTAATCTGAGTTGAGTGCTAAATTCTGGCATGGCTAAACTATAAAAGTACATTTTAGCAGAATTTTTTAATTCATTAACTGGAAAACGATTGAGCACTTCTCATATTATTATCCTTTGTAAGTCAGAAAAGCAAAATTATAAATTAATTTGAGAAAATAACGTGTTTAAAATTCTTAATCTCCTAAATCAAAAATATTTGAAAGGAAGTAAAAAGTTATCTTTTGTGGTTAAAACATTATTAAATCTTATGATTCAGTGTTAATTGCTGCTTGTGGGTGATGCCCCAAGTCAAACCAGTATCAGTTACTTAAAGTACTTGACTACTCTCCTGATGTTTTAATTACAAGTTAAACATCAGTGGAGAAGAGGAAAAGAATTCCAGAACTTGGCTTGAGGTCCACTAATGAATTTCTATACACTGATTATTAGTTTGAGTTGATTAGGGCTGCTGTGACAAGTTTGTTATGTTGTAATGAACATTATGAAAACAGGGGAGCATTGGACATCAGGGAAGAACTTAACTTTGTCTTTCCAATCTTTATGTTCCATTTTCTCAATGATGTGTTTTAAGAATCAATATGTGCGTGCGTGTATACATATGGGGAAAGAGATTGCAAGGAAATGAGAACATGAGGTATCGATCAAGCAGAATGGAACAAAATTACTCATTAGTTAAAAATGGCTAAGGATGAGAGAGCAGTGATCTGTCACAGGCTGACATCAGTACAATACATCTAGGAAAGGTCAAACAGTAGTAGAATGAATGAGACAGAATACTTGCTGTAGTGCTAACACTGTATTTGTGCCATTCTTCAAGTCACTAGTGAGACACATCTAGAAGGCAAATAATTGAAACTCTACTGGCTACAAAGATTAATCAGAACTAAAGAAAATACAGAGGATCTGCAAGGAGGATGTTAGCAAACAAGACTTGTTGAGCCTGCCAGAATAAGGGCTGGGATATGGGAAAGGAGTGGAGAAACAGTGCAGCTCTCATTAACTAAAGATGTTGAGGATAAATGCCAGGGAGGAATAAAATCTTTGAATAAAAGGTACTGTTTGCATAAGGAATAAATATTTGCAGTTTACCTGCAAATCACTTCAGAAGACAGTTTTTGGATGTCAGAGTTATGTACAGTTGTAACAGCATCTGAAAGACATTATAAGTGCAAAAATACCAAAATCATTTTAGATGGAGTTTTGTGTCAGTTTGAGTAAATCTGTGAGAAGTGTGTTTTCAACAGCCTAGTCCAGATTGTTGTTCCTGTGTGTGAGAGTTCAAGAAGTGAATATCTAAGTACAGCTGTAGGTAGTTTCTGGCAGAGGTTACCTGCTTATCTGAGACTTATACCTTCTCTTTACTCCATAAGTGTCCATATGTTAGTGTTCTCCTATGTAATTTATAATGCAGAAGTGGAGAGGTTTATAGTGAACTGCTTGCCTCCAACTCTGTTTTTAAAAATATTAAATCTACTACCAACCTGTACAATTATTTCACAAGAAGACAAATGTGATCTCAATATTTCTTCTTCCCTAGCATGAAATAAACCTCATTGAGAGGTGAAGCATGTAAAGTGTTTACCTAAACTCTGTAGCCCTTCTGTGTTGAATTTCTTTGACAAACATTAAATGGTAGGAGACTGCCTTTGACTTTCCTGCAACTTGAACAATCAGACCCTGCCAGCATAAGTCAGCAAATTGCCCTTGTGCCAGGAAGTGTTGTTTAACCAAATAAATGGCTTAATGTTCTTCATAAAAGATGATATTCAACTTGTGCTTGTCTGCAGAGAGCAGTTCTGTCTGCTGCAAAGCTGAAGAAGAAAGTCCTCGTACACCAGTTGGTACTTTGCAATGGCATTGTTTGTTCACAGAAATTTTGAACGTGTTTGTGCATTGGGCACTTCAGGCTTGTTATCAAAAAAAACAGTATCTCTGAGTTTTTGTAGATTTTAAATACCTTAAATTTCATTAATCTTCCTCTCAGTACGTAGCCAAGGCCCAGAGGTAACACCTTTGGTCAAATGTATCTGGAGTAGATTATCACACAGAATCATAGAAACATCTAGGTTGTGAAAGACCTATAAGATCATAGGGTCCAACCTTTAATCCTGGTCTTATCACCCCTAGAACATATTTCGAATGTATGACTTTTAAATACATCAAGGGATGTTGATGCAACCATCAATATACAGAGCAAGAGATGAGGTCCTGTACATGGTGTTTCTCTGGTTTAACACAAACCAGAGGAGAAAATCTTCAGACCAATAAAGAGCAGTCCTTTTGATAAACTGAATTTTCTCACAGAAACAGTGAGACTCACAAGCGTCTCACAAGACAGTGATACTGTGGGAGAGTTTCATCTTCGTTTTGCATCTATTCTGTTTAAAAGGTCTTTTTTACATAATTTTAGCTTTTGGTTACCTACTGACTTCAATAATTGAGCACAGAGACCTTTCTGAAAAAAATTCTGTTGTACCAACCCCACAGCTTTTGTCTGAATCTCTTTGGTTGGAAGCAGCATGTAAGGTTGTCATGTCCAACCATTAACCAAATAAATTGTTGCTAGCCTTAATACACTGTGTAACGTAGCCTGACTGAGGTAGCCCTGTTCCGTGCTTTATGTAGGTCCAGACGAACTTATTTGGCATCAAAGAGCAGATTATCGAATAAGTTCTAGACAGCTGTTTTTATCTTGGCCTGATGTTTCTATTTGGAACCTAACTTAAAATCTTCCCATTTTATAAATTAATAAGCTTTGTTGCAGGAAGGGGTGAAAGCTTTTGTATATCATTTCATTGTCTTGCTAGGGAGTTTATCCCATGGGATTACTTCTGAAAGGGGTACGAAGCTGTTGGACTAAGCATTAAACAATTTGCTCAGGTGAACTCTGAATTGGTGAAGGAAGAGTATAAATGATGTCTGAAATCCACTGCCTGTGGTCTCCTCAGCTTGTAGCAACTGATACAGTTTTGTGGAAGCTAACACTATCTTTTGTCTTTCTTCTATTTTATTTGAAGTTCCTCCTGAATTTCTGAAGCGACCTGCAAATATTTATGCTCATGAATCTATGGACATCGTGTTTGAGTGCGAGGTAACTGGAAAACCCACTCCAACTGTGAAATGGGTCAAGAATGGAGACATGGTGATTCCAAGTGACTATTTCAAAATCGTTGTAAGTGTATTGTCCATTTTACAGATTTTTAAGTTGTTCACCTGTCTGTTGGAACTCTAACCATATGTGTGGAAGCCACATTGTTCTGTAAGGACCAGCTTCCTATTTTCATAACTGTTGATGTTTGGAGCTTGGAACAGAAATGGTTTCTTGAAGCCTTACTGCTCCGTAATTTACTGAAACACTAAGGCACATTGCTTATGTTGTATGAGTTTTTCTTTCTAGCACAAATTTTCCAGGACAGACAGACACACAGAGTGATAAAAACAGTCTTTGTTGGCTAAGCCAGTTACAGTGCAAGCTTGTTGTGAACTCTGACTGACTATGTTTTCCGCAACTATCTGTGCGCAATGGAAATTATCATTTTAGACAAGAGCCTTAAATATAAATGTAGCTGAGTTGTGGACCCTGAATTTTGCCACTCCATTACTTCTAGAGGGACATTTTAGATGTAGTGGAAGTCATTATTGAAACATGGTTGAGAACTTAATGATTGTACAATTGGATATACCTGAGGTTCTAAGATTGTAACGGTGAGCTACACATTTATATTTAGTGCTTCAAGTATCCTAAAAATGGCTGAGCAATGTTATGACTTGCCAGTGATATGTGATGCTAGAAAATGATAGCCATTAGGAAGAGCTTCTGCTGCTTTTTGCTACCATATAATTTGAGAATACAATACAAAAGAGATGAAATCACACAAGAACTCCAAATGCATCACTCTATGTTACTATTCAGGAGTTTCTCATGTCATAAATGTGCCATAATAATTCCACTGTTTTTCAATTGCAACCCATCTTTAAGTGGTTTATTTTGCCTTTACTCTTCAGAAAGAGCATAATCTGCAAGTTTTGGGTCTGGTGAAATCAGATGAAGGATTCTATCAGTGCATTGCAGAAAATGATGTTGGAAATGCACAGGCTGGAGCCCAGCTGATAATACTTGACCATGGTAAGACAAACCAAGACAATACGGTGTCAAAGGATGGGGAGGAACAATTTCAAGGCACTGTTTCCAGAGGATGTGTTATATCTATAACTCAGCTAGAGTAGGATGGTTTTTTTAAAAATCATATGAGCAGTCGTTGCCTTCTTAAAGTTACTTAGGAGAAATGAAGGAGTTCTGAGGATTCATCCAGTATTTTGGAAAACCTGTAGAAAATATTTAGCTCAAATAGTGTTACTACAGCATCAGCTTGTTTTGCTCTTTCAGGTCACACAATTCCTATAAATAATTTCTAAGAGCACAAGGAAGAAAATCATTAATAGCAGGCATGATGGGAAAAACAAGTCAGACAGTAAAATATTAATTCTGGAATTTGGGGGGACTGTGTGTTGCCTGTCTTTCTGGGGTACTGTTTCAAAACTCTAAATTCTTCTTTGAATGGAGAGGATTCAGGAAAAACAGCCTTATGTCTGGTCAGAGGTATGATGGAACTTCCCGGTTACAATTTTAACAGATGTGAACGCATTATACCTGCTTTTGGTGTTCAACATACAGAGTAAACTGTTCTAAGTGTGCCATTAAGGGAGATGCATTTCTTTCCTGATTGGTTTGTAGAGTAGTTGTGCATTTACCTATATCCAAAGGAGATGTTCCATTGCTGGCTGAAGATCCACGTGTACTTTCCACAACGGGTTGGGGAATGAAAGGTGTTGTCACTGGATTCAGCAGCTTTAATACTCAAGAGCTGTGTAGTACATCTGAGTAGTGTGAAGCATCTGGATCCAACTCTGGCCTGCTGTCATCAGGTTGCCAGAATAATTATTAAAAGTAATTTTATTTCTGCATAAATCAGACGAGCAGTTTCCAAATCTTTCAAGCAGAAGCATTATTCCATATTTTCCACGTTTGAAAACTACTGAATAATTAAAGTCTTTGGGTTTTTAAGCCCTGCCCAAGTCTCTGCTTTCACCCCATTGCCAGTAGCAGTTTATAAATTACTGTTACTGGAATTATTTTCGTTCCTGTGGTCTCACTCTTCTTCCTTTCCTTCCCCTGTTGTTTGCCTGGTGGTTTCTTCTTCCTCTCCTACTCTGGCAACCTGTCCTGGTATAGTGAAGGACTTTGCCTTATAATGCTGTCCTTTTTTTCTTGCATGCTGCCAAAGGATTGTGGATGCAGTGTTGATGGATTCTCGTTTCGGGTGTAAAGATACTACCCGCCAAATCATATTGTGTGTTCCATGGCCTGCAGTGTCACTATCAATGCACTTCTGATGCTTTTTAGTTTTGTTGTTTTCCAACAGTAAAGAAAAGCACATGGGACATCACTGGAAGTACCTCTTGTTTCTGTTGTTGTTGCATAGTGACATAAACCAGTAGTGCAGTCAGGAGTGAATGTGCTGTCTTAGTTGTGATAGATCAAAACTGGTCTACACAGTCAAAGAAAAAGCAGATATTTGATATTTGAGTACTTCTCACAGTGTACGAACAGCAAGAGGGAAACTATTCAGGGAAAGAGGGTGCCAGTATTGTATGTAGTACTTCTATGACAACTATCATAATATGAAAATTAAAAACACCAACTTGAGCAAAAAGTATTCTGAACACTCGGTTAATTCAGAAAGCATTTTTTTTTTTGCAAAATTTCTTACCTTATGATGAGAGTTACCTACTTGGCTAATTTGAGGAGTGATTTCAGGGGGAAAATGTTGATTAAAGTCCTCATTGAAGTTTGTCCCAATTAGGAAAGAGTCCCTTCCGTTGCCCTTCAATCTTTTCTCCTTCCTAAATGGAACTGGCAAACATCTGACTATTAACTATTTCACATGAGCCAGTTTGTTTACCATATCTACCTGATGTTTAATGAATTAAATTTAAATCAGAAAGCAAAAGCCTTCTGGAGTTTCTCAGAGAGCACATGCACATTCTTTATGGGCCAGTGTTAAATGAATGTTATCAGACTATTGCGTGGGCATCTATGCAGAAGGTGCAGCACGGATTGTGATAGGACTGCCACCAAGAAAGGAAGGTATTTGGCTGCTATCAGAGGGGAGTTTGAGTAGCTGTAAAAGGCAGGGTTACTCAGATTTTCTGAGAGATGTACTAAGAAAGGTTAAAAAGAAAGAAATCGATAAAGCTGTTTGCACTTTGCATATTAGATCAGAATTCAGATAGCTCTTCTGTACATTAACTTGTGCAAGGCCTCACAGAACAGCATACATATGTATCTGTAACTTATATGCTAGAATAAGCTTCATATAACTGTTGATCAGACCTAAGTTTCTTTTGAGTTGTTCTTTTTTGTGTTGAGGGTGGATTCTGCAAAGCTTGCAGTATGTATGGAAGTTATTTGTGGAAAATATTAAACCAAAGAATTGTCTGGCTAAAAAAGAATAATTTGAGGGCTTACTGGAATGGTTTGTTATTTTCAAATTCTGTTAATTTTAGAAAAGACTATTTTGAAAAGGCTTGGCTCTGGAGTCTACAACTTTTTCCTTTTCTGTATTATTTAAAGATTTGTGACATGGAGACAACTTTGGACAACTGTTTGTAATTGAGAAGATTGAAAGAGGGAGAAGAGGGGTTAGGATTCAGGTACATGGTCCAACATAAATACTGTTCTGCCACCAGTGTCCCCTGTACTTAACTTCAGGAGGAGAGTTTTGTGAGGGAGTTTAAGAGTATTCCATCTGCTTTCCAGATATGTTCAGATTTGCAATTCTGTCCCACTTTCTCAGATACTGGCATTCCTTTTGGGAATTTGAGTGGGGCTGTGCCTCTGCTGCCTAGTCTGCCATTTAGAGAGATTTTCAGAAGTGTCTAGTAGAGGAGATCCCTCAGTCATCACATGCCTCTGCCTGCATTGATGTTCCTCTCCTTGCCTCATTGATTTAGAGGTTAGTGATCACTTCTGATATCCTGCAGATGCCAAAGGACTCCTGCATATCATGGTGCGAAGAAGAACCTTAATTGTACCTTGGAAATTACTTTCTCAGCAACTTAATAATCTTTTCCCTTCCTTTTTTGACACAAAACCGACCTCTTTTGCTTAAAATTAGATCCTAATGAGTCAGCCTTGCTATCTCAGTTCCAGATCAGGTATGTGTTGACTTCTAGCAGAGCTGGTTCTTCCTGTGGCTTTCACAGCATCATTTTGTGTGTCTGTGAGAATGTCCAGTAACAGATACACTTGGGTTGAAAAATTCACCCAGGTCTTGTAACCTGGCTTTTCCCAGCATATCTGGCATTGCTCAGAACTGCCATTTGGGGACTGAAAAAAGAACAGGTGGCAATAAGGAAAAGAGGTGCCTTGGCAGGGGGAGGCAGATGGTTCCCTGTCACCCCAGTGTGATCAGTGTTTGACAAGTACTCAGGCAGCAAAAAAAAAAAAAGTGATTTGAGAGTGCTGGGTAAAGAAAAATCATAGACTGTAAACAAATATGCCACATTATTTAGAGAACAGTCTCAAAGCAGTCTCTTGACATGTGCCGTGTCACCTTCACAATTGCAAAGGATGTTTAGTGCGTGGCAAGACTTTTGTGCTACAGAAGGTGGTGTTTGCTGTCTTGTGCTGTGTTTGTGAGCTGTGCAGGAGTGAGATACTTGAGGAGATACTGGGAGGAGGATGGTGGTATTCAGCACTGCGCTACTTTGGGATACTCATTTGTTTAAATGAAATAGATGCTGGAAGTCTGTGAAATACTTTAGAAGTGATGACTCCAATAAATATGACCTCAACCCTGATCTCATAATGAGGTTTCTAAACATTAGTGCCAGTGCCTGTGTTACATATAGGTGGAAACTTTTCCAAACTTGCTCCCTTGTTCCATACCTTCTGATATCAGAACGGCTTCAGATGAATGATTGATGAACAGCTTGGAAGTCTCATTTGGAAAGTTGTGCTTTAGGAACGTAAACAGCATCTGAAATGGCAACCTGACTTCAAACAGTGTTTTACAAAAGCAAAGCCAAACTCAGAATATTTTGTTACTGGTGGTGTACACTTTGTTGCTAATTTTCTGTAAACATAACAATGTGTTCTCCTCTTCGGTTCTGAAAGACTTTTTTTGTGTGTTTAATTTTGATTTTAATTTGCATTACTTATCTATTATTCCTCTGTGAAGTCGACATTTGTATTTCTCTTGACTGCATCTACATTCACAATCACCAGAAAGCTGTTTGAATTCAGTTGGTGTCATTTCTTGACTCAAGCCCTGATTTAAAAATGGCCTTTATTTATTCCCTTTTTATGGCCCCTGCTTATAGATCATCTTCTTGAGATGTCAGACTGATTAAACTAGACCATACTAGATCTCAAACTTCTTGAATTTTAACTACATGCAGCTGAGAGCTAAGGAGTTTCTGCATTCAGTAGACATTCTGCATTCAGTAGATGATTCATGTTTGAAGTCAGCATGTACTTTAAATAAATTGCTCTAATTTCAATTAAATTAGCGATAGATGAGTGTTTGCTAGTGCGCAGTGAATTGCAGGAAGGCATAACAAAATTTATACGATGCTTTGATTGTGCTTATTAGTTTTCATTTCTTGTTTTATGACTGTATTTACAGTTGACTTGGCAAAGAAATGCAAAACCTCCTAAAGGAATTCAGATCAGATTGTGTGCACTGTGGCTTAAATTTAAGTCTGCTCAGCACGGCTGTGATTGCCGCTTGTGCAGTTATATTTTGAAACACTTGAACTGTGCTGCCTGGTTTGTTTTGGTTTTCCTGATGAAATTAATAGTTAAAGAGTACTTACATTTAAAGAAAAAATATATAATATTGTGCAGAGGAATAATGGGTAAGGAGTCTCAGCTGAGTAATGTTCAGCGTGTTTTAATTTGGGTTTATTCTCTACTCATTGCACCACAACAAAAATGAAATGAAGTAGGATGTGTGCTTAGTGCACGATGAGCATGAAACAGGCTCAAAGGCTTTGAGACCTGGTTTCATACCATCTCCTCTGGGTTATCCTGAGTTCCAAATAGAGTTTCTCGGTCCAGTAGAAGTCTCTTTGCCGCCAGAAAAGAAAATAAAAGTAAATAAACTTACCCGGTATCACTTGGCAAATCCACCATTTGAATTTTCTGTTGATCCTCTTGCATCTTATGTAATTGCTGTTTCTGGTAGCTTGGCTACAGCTTTCCTAGATAATACATTGGCAGCAGTGGTTATTACCAGGAACGAGAGTTGTGCATCTCTGAAGTATTAAGCAAATGCAAGTGTGTTCAGTGTGACTGGCTGCAGTTGTTGAGTGACAGCTGGTTGTTCCTCTGCCTTTATTATGGCTTCTAGCTACAGAAGAAAATAAGAATAAGTAGGGTGAAGAACATCAGCTGCTTGGGATACATCCATTGCATCATAATGGGTGGTTTGGTTTAGTGCACTTTGTTTCTTGGGTAGATGTCTAGTGTGATGACAGGAATAGCTTTAGATTGATGTCTGTCACAACTACCGAAGGCATTTTCTCTGCTTTTAGGATTCGTAAACAGACTGGTGAAGATTGACAGAAGTAGCCTTAATTTGTCACTGATCCTATGCCACAGTCATAAGGGAAAAGATCAGATTTTTTCAGTCTCGCAGCAGAGGGGAGGAACAACGGTGTGGATATGGTCTTAATTGGTTACTTATATTTCAGAGTTGCTAAATTATACAGTAATATCAGAGGCAGCTGAGTGGCACTTGGAGCAAAAGGGAGGACGATTGGTTTACAGTTTGGCTGCACATGTAATAAGATTCATACAGTTGAATATCTGAATCTACGAGTCTCTCGCTTCTGACGTCAGTTATTTTTCCAGTACTTTAGACAATGTATCCTGGATAGGCTTTTACAGGTTTTATACCATAAGGAAATCAAAGAAAGCCATATCTCATTTTTAATAGTATGTATTCAGCACTGGCACTACCTGCACACTGGCACTGTATCAGAAATATCCTGGTGAGATGTTCCCTTGTTTGTTAACCCTCTCTTGTTGCCCTTCCTCCCCTCCTAAAAGAGAAAGTCATAATTGTGGAGCCCAAATCTTTAAAAGACAAATGGAGTCTGCATGGTTTTCCTGTTGACACATTCCTACTGAAGGTGCTAAAGGAAAGTAAGGAGAAGGAAGAGACTCGTCTGCTTTTCCGACCAAGTCACAGGGCTGAGATGGACTTTGGCCTGTCAATGATGGACATTTCCACCTGTGGGTTAGGACCAGTGTGTCCTGTACCATTCTCCTTTCTGTAACAATGGTGAGTCTGAGGGACCACGTAAGGGTTAACATGCAGCAGATCCATACAGTGTTGAACAGAGAAATCCAGCAGAAATTAATATAAAGCCCTAATACCACATCCAGTAGTATTGCTGTACACATGGTTATAGCCCAAAAGAGGAGAGGTCAGATTTGCTCAGTGTCTTCTCTACTGTAAAAAAATCAATAAATGTACGTATCGACCTAGATGCAAGTGCACCATGTATATGTAAGGAACTGACAGTTGTATGTCAATACTTGATTAGCAGTACAATTTTATATAACAGTACCAGTGTGTTGGTACTGCTCTGCCGTCAAAGCAGCAGTTTAGTCCTGAACCTGGCTCTTGGTATTGTTACTGTTAATAATAGCGTTTGCAGCATGCATGTCTCTGTTCCTACAGGTGCACAGAGAGCTGGTGTAAACCTGAAAACACCAAGAGTGAGATTGGGAAGGAAGGTCCAGGGAAGCAGTTTCCTCAGGGTGATAAACAGAGGCATTGGCAGAGCCTGGAACTATTAGGCTGGGTGGGAGAGCAGTCTTGATTTTAACCCTTCAGTTGTGCGATGGCTGCTCATCCTGCAGGAACAGAAACGTCCCCAACATACACAGTGGTTTGATTAGTAACTGCTCCAGGAAGATTTGCTCAAACACAGCACATTTGCTTTGGAAATAAAATTACTTCTTTGCCATTACCATTGCTGTTGTTCTGGAGAGGTTTTTGCTCAGTTTATGAATAGGCATGTGAAGAGGATTTAACCTGTACAGGGTCTTTTGGTTTTTCTACCCACATTTTTCCTGCCTTGGGGTGTTTGTGCTTTGTTTAGGGCATTTGACTCTCTTTTCTCAAAGAGCCATCATTTAAATAAATCCCCACACATAAATCTTTTAAAAGGATGAAATATTTACTACCAAATGTTAAGTCCCTCATTTTACAGCATGTAGGTATGGTTCCAGTTTTTTTCCAATAACAAAATCTGTTTCAAAATAGTTGCTTTGAACCTTCTTGGGGATAGGTTAAAAAAAGTATCTGTATGTATTTGGCTTTTTTCCATCTTTTTTATAGTGTGAATCTTGTGATTAAAATGCACGTGAAGCTTTTTTCTTCACATCCTCCCCTGAAACCCTCGTATCTGATCTGACCTGCATGGCTTCTGGCAGGGTCTCTTCCGTCTGCCTTCCCCTGTGGACCCACTGCTGCCTGTAATGCGTCAATAAGCTCTATCACACCTTTGTAATAGTTGTTTCATGAGACAGGAAAAATCGAATTGTTTCCTCTACACCAAAGCATTGAATAGTGGAATGAAAATGGAAGGAGTGTTCATTATCAGAACGGGGTTTATGACTTCCATTGAAAAACAGGTTCAGGGTCAGAACATGTTTATCACTGTATTTATAAGTCTCAATTGATTCAGTGCCTATCAGTGTCCATTTTAGTATATAATGCAGACCAAAATTAAGACTTAAAATCATAATCAGTGCCTATTATTTTTGAGTTTGCTTGTTATGTGGTTTTGGTGGCTATGACTATTGTAAGTAGTCTATGTTGAGTGAAGAGTAAATAACTGTTCTCATTCCCAGTGGTAACGGAAATTAAGCCAAGGCAATTAAAGAAGAAAAAGAAGAATGAAAGAAGCAAAAAAACCCAGCATTTTGCCTGCCTGCTTTAGGCAAAAAATGTCCACACAGAGAAATAAATAAGCATCTCCATTTCATTTTATGAAGAAAGTGAAGGCTGGCTTTGTTGGAGGGAGGGGTAGTCTGTGAAAAAGTAGCTGATTCAGGTTGGTAAAACATTTTATAGTATTGAAAAGCAGAGGGATGTCCTGGTCAATTTTAACCCCTTGGAATGACTCTTCCATAGGTCCAGGGAAGCACCCACTTCCTGAGGCAGGAGTGGAGGAAAAAGTCACTGGAAAAAGGCCGTTATCAAAGATTCTTCTGTTTTTCTGTCTGTTTTTATGCTAAATATTTTCACAGCAAAGAATGTATAAAAGTCTCTGCTATAAACCCTAAAAAACCTCTCTACATTTTAATTTCTGAGCCCAGTGTCCCTGATCTCTGCATTACATGAGTTTGAATTACCTCTTGAAGCTCAGTTTCATAGACAACTATGGTTATACTTTTTAGTTTTCCCTGAAATACTAAATTTTGGGGCTTTTTTCCGGTGAAGCAGACACTGGAAAAGCACCAGAGGTGGTTGTTGGTTGTCATTATGAATCGAGGAGATTGAGGAGGTGCGTGTTCATTACATGCAGCAGAAATCTTCTGTCCATGTCTGTTTGTTCACTTTCTTGGTTTTGCACGAAGGCATCTCTTAACAGGAGTACAGGAGACTGATAGAATTCTTTTAAATAGCTTTCCATATGGAAGCAATTCAGTTATAATAAGTGATCTATTGAGACAAAATGCCACCTTCAGCTTTGCGGCCATTTGTCCTATAAGCACTGATCACAACAGTTAATGTGTTTGTCTTTGCTTGTGCTATTATGCAGAGAAATATTACAATTACTAGATTGGTAAAGGGCCTGGAAGGTAAGCCCTACGAGGAGAGGTTGATGAAGCTGGGTCTGTTTAGCCTGGAAAAGAGGAGGTCTCAGGGGTGGCCTTATTGCTGTCTATAACTACCTAAAACGTGGTTGTAGTCAGGCAGGGGTCAGTCTTTTCTCCCTGGACACTGGAGACAGGACAAAGGGTCATAGTCTTAAGCTTCATTGGGGGAGGTTTAGACTTGACATTAGGAAAAGGTTTTTTACTGAAAGAGTGATCTGGTTTTGGAACAGACTGCCCACGGAGGTGGTTGGGTCACCATCTCTGGAGGTGTTTAAGGTTAGGCTGGATGAAGTGCTGAGTGGCATGATCTAGATGTCAGATGTTTAGGTTTACTTGGTTGGTTTTAGCTTGGACTGGATGATCTTTGAAGTCTTTTCCAGCCTCATCATTACTGTAATGTAAACAAGATCATGCCCTTCTGTTGCAAATGTATGAATTAAGCGTTTGAGGAAGGGCGAGACTGATAGGAGTGAAAACACGGTGGGTTGGAAACAGGAGCAAAAGCAGAACTGGGAAGGGTAGTTGTGTAACACAGGCTTACTCATTACTTAATGCTTGTCACTATTTAAGCGGTTCCTGTCAGAATTAAACACATCAGTACCTTTGAGGTATTTTTTTTCTGAGGGTATATGGTTAAAATATTGAAAGTGTTTAGAGGTCTGAATGTCTGAGGTCATGTTTTTTCCAACAGTTTTTTTGGCAAAATAGTGATTTGTTATTTTTAGTTGTAGTAGGTCTCTGTTGCTGAAATCAAAGAGTTATTTACACTTAAAAGCTATAAAATCCCCTCTGAAGTCTTTATGAAGAGGACTCTTTTTTTCTTCTGCAGTGATATATATTAACCACTTTCTGATGCTCCAGATTCCACAGTTGTCCCCATAACTCATTCCCGCTGGCCAGGTCTGTCTAGTTCTCCATTCGCTGCATTTGCTGTCCCCTCTGAAGGTGCAACTTTCCCCTCTGAAGGTGCATATGTGTGAGAAATTTTCATTCCCATCAGGAGAGCTCTCAGGACATTTCCCACCCATCTCTGCTATTCACCCACTGAATTGCATCTCAAGAGTAGTCTTGGACCTTAGTGTCTCTAGGATGAAACTCGACTGGGAGTCAGTTCCAACTGCCAGTTGTTCTGGGTATGAGCTGCTCCAAAGTGAGACCTGATGAGCCCGTTTGTTATCAATGCCAGGCTCTCGGAAGCAGCTGCTTCACCCGCTCTTGCCCCTCCTACTGTCTTCAGAAATCTTCAGTGCTCACATCTTACAGTCAAATATGAACAAGAATAGTACTGTAAATGAACTAGTTCTTAAAGCATTTATGCATTTTAATTTTACGCATATCTATACTACATTCTTGAGGTAGCTTGTGGTGGGTGACACACTTGTTAAATGCATGAGGTAGCCAAGGGAATTGGTCTGGTCCTGGTCATTCAGATAACTGCAGCAGTCAAAGCAGATTAACAGCCCTATTCTGCCTGTCCTTTGTGTTGTATATATAATGGTATAATTAGGATGTTATTGCCCAGAGCAGCAGGAAGCTGTGAATTTGCCAATAATGTGCCACAGGAGGACAAAAAGAGGAAAAAGGAAATCTAAACCAGAGGGGCTGGACCACATGGAAAATATTTCCAGCACTTAGCTAACAAGCAGAACATTCTGATGGCAAATTTTCAGGTGTGGCATGTTTGACAGAGCTGTTTTTAAGAGATCATGTCAGCACCCAGAGACAATGGAGACAGAAGAGCACCACAGGCACTCGGTCATGTGTGGTTTGTTTTCTCACCGGTGTGATTTACACCAATAGCAGTGGGGGTCATTTATGAAATTAAAATACTGAGCTTTGCCTGGGGAAGGATTCAGGTTGTAGAAGTGGCTGATGGTTTGTCCAAGTCCAACTTCTCATGGGTATTTGTGTGCTCCCGAGAATATTAGAAAAAACTTCTTTATTGAAAGGGTCCTCAGACCTTGGAACAGGCTGCCCAGGGAGGGGGTTGAATCACCATGCCTGGGAGTGTTTAGAAGTCATATAGATTTGAAGCTTAGGGACATGTTTTAGTGGTGGCCTTGGGACAGCGGGGTTAATGGTTGGACTTGATGATTTTAAGGGTCTTTTCCAACCTGAACCCTTCTGTGATTCTGTGATCCAACAGCTGCAGTAGTTGATGCCTGCTCAGAAGAAACCTTCGGCAAGAGCAGCTTGACCAAAGGGACTTGTGGCTGTCCCGCAGTGGTTGAACAGTACCTGCATCTGATTAGTTTAGACATAGTCCTGTTGCTCAGATTGCCACAGCAGCATTAGAAAAATCATTGCATGAAGCAGAAATACTTTGCTTGGTTTTTAACTTATTTTCATTAGCTTTTAACTTGGTTAAATGCAGACAGATAAATCAACAAGCATGCCTTGTCTATTGATCCAGAATTAAAATGGTATTGCCACAGGTTTAATGAAACCTCTCAGCAACGTTTATTTAACCTCAGTTTCCCCCTTTCAGCCCCTGCCTGCAGCAGAGCTGCTGTAGAGGAGCGGTTCATTTTCTGTCAGCTCTTTTGCTGAAGGATTTCTTTCAGTCACTGTTCACAGCAACATGCTGGATCTCAACCCTGCAGAAAGCTCTCCAGAAAGCATAAAGTCGGAAATACTGGCACCTCAGCAGCAGTTCCAAAGAGAAATCTGTGGGATATTTGCCTGGCATGAAGCAGCTCCGTTCTTTCCCATTTTCTTAGCATGTCATCTGCTGAATTTTACATCTGCTTTTGGTCAGGTTAATGAGAAGCTGTGTAGGAACAGGTCTGCAAAGAATATTCCAGAGCATAGTGACTTTATGAAAAGTGATGAAATATGTCCCAGAAAGGAGAGACTTGTTTTGCATGTTGCTTGTTACACTATACTTAAAAGCTTGAAGTAATAAAGCTGCTCCCTTACTGGCATTAAAACTAATTTCAGTGTAATTACTCATTAACACAGCACGGCACTGCTGCGCCTTGTGCTCACAATGGTGTACAAATCAGTTTGTGATGTCACTCAAGGCATTTTGAGGAAGAATAGGGGGGAAAGGAAACATTTTGCTCCCCTAAACACACTCCACAGCCACCAGCAGCATCAAACTGCTGCCAAACAGGTGTTCAATGGCAACGTTGGGTGGCTGAGTAGTCTTGCCCTATTCACTACTTACGTTACTCATATGATTTACAAGTCCTTCATGCTTCTGTTTGCTTCACAGTTTATTTTGCAGATGTCACCAGTTTTTTGTTGTGTTTGACCAAGGTACCTGTAGTGCTGTCAGAAGGGATATTTCTGGATTTGAGTATTGCACAAGGATAAAACTGGGTTTCTGTTGATCTGGGAAATCTTGGCAGCTCTCCCAGACTCTTCATCTTGATGCCTGCAGGTTCTTGGTGCACTGAGAGCAGATCACTTAAGTAAAAGATGAATCTTTTTCACTATATAAAACAAATAGATGAGTATGTGGGATGTGTTTTAGGTTAAGCAGATGAATTTTAAGTATCAATCAAGGGAATAATTTTCCTTAGAGAAATTTCAGCATTTTCTTTCAATTTAATTACCTAAAAGTATTTGTATTACACTTCAACTAAACAGAATGATTTTTAAAGATAGGCAAGATACATTCTTTGGGTCAAATGTGTGTAATGCACTGCAGATTACTCCACAATATTATCAGGACATGTAAGAGAAACCAAAGTATTCAATGTAAGGTGATGGAAGGAATGTCGTTCACGTTTTCAGGTGTCCCAGCTCTAACAAGGCAGCTGCTGCGCTAGAGGATGGCAGTCATAGATTGTCTGGTGGAGGTTTGGCCTTTACAAGTTCGTACAGTCAGAATCCATCTCCCACAGCCTTTCCTAGAGGTAAAATGAACTGCTGAGATAGTGGCTGTAAGGGATTTCTGTATTGAAGTAGCAAGTACCTATTGTGCAGGAAATTAAGTGTTTTAACTTCTTTGCTTTAAAATGGAGGTGCTTCATCTGTTAAGGAGCTGAAGTAAATGTGTGAAACAATCAATCACAGAGTCTGCCAGAACAGTTCAGAAGATGCTACTTCAGAAGGCATTTGGCTGATGCAGCTGTAAAACACAAGTCTGCTTTTAGAACAGCTTCCCTACAGATTATTCCTCAAACTGTTTCATGGTTGTGAAAAATATTATTAATGTAATTAGCTAATAGAAGGGTAGGAAATTAAAGCTCTCTGCAAGGCAGAATGTTCAACTGATGTGTAAAGTAAAATCTGGAGTGAACTGGGAGTCAGTCAAGCAGGCACTCCGGGAAAGATGCTGAAAGTTGCAATCACCAGAGAGAGTTTTGTAGGGCCCCACTCCTGGTTCCACAGTGGCAACATCTCTTGGAAAGAGTGATTGAAGGTGCAGCAAGTTTCCAGGCCAAGAGAATGATTAGCATGGGCTCAAATTCAAGCCTGACTCTGATGCAGAACTCTGCATCTGTCAGTGTTGAACTCTTGAGTTTTCCACCAGCCCAGTTTGTCTGGTGTCTCCCTGCCAGTGTATCTTCTGCTCTTCCTAGTCTGGTATAACCTGCAAGTCTACTGTGAATGCTCTGTCCCATCCCCCAGGAAGATACAAAACCCTCTCTGTCCTAGAATAAAGCCCTGGGTAAGACCACTCATTACTGGGGTACTGGTTAGTCTTCATGTCATTCACTATCATAACTGGGAGCCTTCTGGGCCAGCCAGCTCAACTAGATCCCACATCCTTTCATTTGGTTTCTGGTTTTGCTTCCTTCACACATTCTGCACTTAAGCTGAGCCAGGACTTCCATGTTGAGCCAAGGTGCCATCTTGCTGTGCCCATTTGTTGTTTTGCCTGTAGGCATATTGATTGTTCTGGGATTGTGAGTGGTTTGTCCCTGAAGACCAGCAAGCTCGGTAGCCTGTAAAGGCAGATGTCCAGAATGTTGCATGTGTCCTGTGACCATGCTCAAGTGTCCTCCTGTAATTTGATGGATTCATGTCAGATGCCTTCCTCTGTTTCCTCTGGGTCTTAAATTCTATCATCTGAGGATCATTTCAGCTAAGGACACCAATAACTGCCAAGCCTCTGAACAAATTTCCCTCACTTATGAACAGCCAGTGTCAGAGAGCATCTCTCCCGCTGCATCATCCAGCACTGGTTTCAAGGATTTGTCCATAACACACCTGAGTGGATGTTGCAGGTTGAACTAAGGCTGTAATGGTAACTGTAGCTTAATCCAGAACCTGTTCTGCCCCAAGATGCTGCTGTCGCTTTTTTGGAATGTTGTGTGGAACTATTCAAGATGGGGTTATGAATCATGCTGCGCAGAGTAGTCTGCAGTAACAAGCCTGTCCTGGGGAGGAGGGGCTATGGCTGAGTTCAGAAGAAGCGTGGTGTGTTTCTGTAAAAAATCTAATTACAGGAACATAAAAAGAGTTCAAATCTGGCAGTGACTGTGAAACTGACAGTGTTGTCTATTGTCTGGAAAGCAGCTGCTGGAGAATCCCTCATTGTGACCTGTGGCAGTGTGGGAAGGATAGTGAAGATGCTGTTTTCACTACCAAAACTTGTGTATTCCTGGCTCTGGGAGTTTTGCAGAGACCTGTGAAGATAGAGACATTGGAGTAAAGAGCCTTGTTTTTTGTATGAAAGCAAGAAGCAGCATGTAATTTCAGAGTACTGAAATAGGTGGCTGTATTTACACCAGTACTTGTTGGCACTTGGGTTGACAAATATCTTTCGGAATTTAAAATTGAGTAGTTGTAGATGATAGACAGTGCATCTGAGATGTGCCCTGTGTATCTATCTGCCTGTAGGTTTGGTTGTTCCAGTAACCATTTGTGGTTTAATTAGGATTTTTACATGCATTGGGACCTAAGTTCCCATGTTCTGTAGTACCTTAGGTGGAGATGCTGCAGCTCTTCACAAGAGATCTACCTAGCACCTCTGGACAGTTTTTTTCTGGGGAAGATCTGAGCCGTCAGTTCATTTTCATAATTAAAAAGTGAATAAATGAGTGTGGATTCCCATATGGTAAAGGTCATCAAGTGTCTTAAGCTTGGTAAATAGTTAAGAGTCCAGAAAATTTCAGGGTATCTTGAGCCTTAGGATTTTGTTACTAATTGTGCTTCCTGTAATACTCTGTGGTAATTAGGGTCCAGCTGCTCAGAGTATTACAGTTAGCTTTCCAGGATGGATTGCTTTAATAGGATTTGGGGTACAGCTATTTTTAGGTTACAGCTTGGCTGTTAACTTTTAGTGCAATAATCCTAGTGATTTATCCAAGCTTTTGAGCAGGAATACTGCAAGACATACATGACTTGCCACAAAAAAGTTTGTGAATTCTTCATACAATACAGAGCAAGAGTTGTTTGTGCTTGTTAGTACCTTTGTGAAATGATGTGGTTTGTGTTATAAGAGGGTGGAAAAATAGCATCAATGGAAAGAAAACTGAACTCAATGGAAGTTTGGGAAACATGTATTTCTGTGGCCATGCTAAGATTGTCCCACCTTACCCCAGCAGTGGTAGAACCAGCCGGGTCAGAACCAGCTTCCATGTGTATTCGCTTCAGCATTTATTTGCACAGCTCAGATGAATTTCCTGTTCTTAAATGAACTTGCTGTATTCATCTGTCTTTTCTATGATAAAGAATATTACAGATTAATTCTGCATGTTAATGAAATAGTAGAGAACTGGGTGTGGATGTATTTTTTAATAAATAATACAAGGGGGGGGTTCTTGGTAAACATTTGATTTTATGTCTGGTTTACAAAGAGATAAAATATTGTTTGCCACTGATACGACCTCTGATGAGGTCATATTTTACCTTCAGCTCTCACCCTTCCCTTTCCCTTGCCGCTTCCATTACAGTGGAGATCTGGTCTGCTTGCTCAACAGTGACATGTCCTTGAATATTTCCCATTAGCTCCCAGTAGTTACCTTGGCCTGCATGTCAGCCTTCAGTTTAATGGCCTTTTTTGTGTGTGTTCATTTTCTTTTGTTTCCCATCGTGGTTTTGTTTATTTCTTTTGTGTTTTTTTTCCCTGTTTTCTTTTTTTAAACCGTGGTGATGTTTGCCCTTCATATTCCCCAATGTTTGCACATGACAAGATGTTGCCATCCCAACATTACCTCCCACTTCACTGACCAGTGCCACTAATGACCATCTAGCACCAGCTACAACAGGACCATTGCCTTCAGCCCCACGGGACGTCGTGGCTACACTTGTCTCCACTCGCTTCATCAGACTGACGTGGCGGACACCTGTGTCAGACCCTCAAGGAGACAACCTCACCTATTCAATCTTCTACACCAAGGAAGGTATAAACAGGTGCGTAACGTGGGTTATGCTCTTTCACGACTCTTCTTTCACTACCTTTGTTTAGAAACACTATAAACCTTTAGACTCTAATGCTCAAAGGCATTTCTTTCGACTGTGCTGTTGAAAGTTTTAAAACCATCTAAAAGTCATTAGGTTCTAGAGAAAACTGTGTTGGAGGTGTTGGTGAAACATGGTGGGAGGTGTTGGTTCCATGTGGATTCTCTCCTAGTAACCCTGTAATAAGAGATTTCATGAGCATGAAGCACTCCTGAGTTTTTTACTGATATCCCAATGGTTTCATTCAGTCCAGACATTTTTCTTCCTTGTGCGATCTGCTACTCAGAATGACAGTTTCAAATTGTTGCAGTAAGTTGGAAGAAGTTGGAGCTAACAGTTGTTTTGAACAGTGCTTAATTAATTGCAAATTAACTTGGTTATGAGATTGTATTACTTGGGAGAATATTATCTGTCTGCTTCCTGAGGAGAGTGTGAGACTCAAAGTTAGGAAAGTCATTTCAGGAGAACAGAAAACTGTTAACTTGTGGGGAATTGCCACTCTTTTGTAACCCAGCAGTGAGGCACCTTGTTCAAGGCCATTAGTTGAGACAGTTGGTAACATTTTCCTTGCCTCACCAATGCTGCTTTTCTACTACTTCCTCTTTATACTACCTATTCCTTTGGTAGTGGTCTTAATGAGGGTACTCATCTGAGACTAGAAAAAGGATGGGGTCTTGCCAGCTCTTACTGCTTCTTGCCTCTCCGATTCCTCTAGCTTTGAGTTAGCAGACCATGTTCACGAGGGTCGTATCTGTAAGCAAGGGAGTTCGTTGACTTCAGTGACATCTTTGTTTGCTTAAGTACCCTTCTGGATCAGGGTTCAGAGAAGGCTCTGAAAGCCTCTTATTACCACAAACTCACTGTTTTGTCAACTTTTTTGCTTTTTGGAAGTTTTTTGGGTTTTTTATCATGCCTCATAAAAACCCAGTTGGCATCACACTTTTCACAGACTGGTGCAAAAGTACTGTGAAATCCTTTCCATGTGATTCAAAGAATGAGAACAACCCTCCTTGTACCCTCAGTGTTGTAAAACACTGTTGTAGTCCTTGCATTATACATGCTCGTATATCTTACTGCAGTGTTAAGTGCATATGTTCCATCTCCTACAGTGACATTCTTGCCTACACAAACCATTTCCGTGTTGTGCATTACCTTCAGTTGTCTCTTAAGCAGTGATCAAACTGTGTGTCTGATTTACTTACCTTGTAAATCAGGCTGTGAAAAATGCACACACATGGATAAAGGGTTAACATGATACCCTGACATCGCTAAACCCTTTAGAAAGGGTGGAAGAGAGTCGTTGCTGTGTTGTGAATTGTAGGAGCACCAAAATCTCTCTGCACTGTACTTCAGTCACCACTGACTTACATTCCTTGTGCTTTATTATCTCCAGTGGAAGGAGCTGCACACATAAAAACAGTCTGGTGTTTCTTAACTTTAGGGCACCATAAGATTTAAATCAGATTCGAAGACAGGTGGGGTGGAAGATGGTGATCAAAAAGACACGAGGATTAGTGGTAGGATTGTTGCCATGGAAGTATTTGAGAATGGTCAGGTGGGAATTAGGGCTTCTCCCTCCAAAAAGGTGGGAGCAGTGTGCTCAGCAGTGAGCCAGCAATGTGCTCAGTTGGCTGAGAAGGCAAACGGCATTCTGGCTTGTATCAGAAACAGTTCGCCAGCGGTAGTAGGGAAGAGATTTTCCCTCTGTCCTCAGCACTGGTGAGGCCACACCTCAAGTACTGGGTTCAGTTTTGAGCACCTCAACCTGAGAATCATAGAATTATCAGGGATTGGAGAAAGACATTTAGGTGCAGGACTTGAGGAGGACCAACTTCAGCCATTT